>JAEANM010013309.1:0-14449 GCA_017656035.1 Myanophis thanlyinensis | reverse complement strand
TCCTCGAAACTGCAGGGTTCCTGCTAGTAACTAGTTTGGCGGGCCGGATTAAAAAGCCCAACGGGCCGGATGTGGCCCGCAGGCCGTAGTTTGCCCATGTCTGGGCTAGACCAAGAAGCCAGAAAAATATACCAGAAGAACATAATGGCAAACTGCTTTCATATTTGAGAAGCAAACTACATGGTCAGGTCCATAAAATTCCCTGAAGCTACTTAGCTCAAAGAAGATTTTATCTTTTTGACAAAATCACTTTAGATCAACCAGTGGTCAGACTTGGTGCTCAGTGATATGACTCAATACATCCATGAATGTAGCATGTGTCAAAAATGGGCATATTGTGGCTTAACCCAAAGGTGCTTTTTCCATAAGGACCTTCTTGGTTTTTTTCTTTGAAAATGTTTCACTTCTCACTCAAGAAGCTTTTTCTGCCTTTGGGACAACCATGACCTGGATGATTGAGAGTCTCCATAGACATTGTGGCTTAGCACACAATTTGCCTTAAAAAGGTCCTTTATAGTATTTAGCAATAGCATTTAGACTTATATACCACTTCACAGTGCTTTACAGCCCTTTCTAAGTGGTTTACAGAGTCAGCATATTGTCTCCAGCAATCTCAGTCCTCATTTTAGAAGATGGAAAGCTGAGTCAAATAAGATTTGAACTGGTGAGATTTAAGCCGGGTGAGATTTGAACTGCCAAATGGCAATCAGCTAGCAGTCAGCAGAAGTAGCCTGTAGTACTGCACTCTGACCACTGCACCACCATGGCTTTTTAACTGTATATGGCAGGGGTCCTCAAACTACGGCCCGCGGGACGCATGCGGCCCGCGGAGCGCATTTACCCGGCCTGTGACATCCAAGCCGTTCCCCCCTCTTTCCCCCCCTCTCCTCCAGCAGCCCGTCCGCTCTGCTTGGGGGTAGGCGGACAGAGTGCATGCTTGCGCTGGCAAGTGGCGGGATTGCCAGCGCACGCATGCGCTCTGTCCGCCCTGGCCTGAGGAGGAGGAAGCGCCGTTCCCATTCCTGTTCCCGCCGCCGGGCTTGAGAGCCGCCTTCTGTGGTAAAGTAAGACCGCAGAAGGCCAAGTGGAGCCACCATCAGGCCGGGGGCGGCGGTGGCAGGGCGGCGGCTGTGGGCAGGGCGGGAGCAGCAGGGCGGGAGCGGCGGGGCAGGGGCAACCCAGCAGGCCAGCACCCCCGGCCAGTCTCCGTGACAATGCAGCCGGCCTCCTCCTCTCCTCCTCGTATCCCGCCTCCTCTTCCTCAGGCCAGGGCGAGTGGGGGCCGGTCAAGCCGCACTGCCGCTCATGGAGCTGCCTCCGGCGGCGGCTCTCAGCTCCCCTTCTGAGCATCTAATTGGCTAGGATAGCACAAAACATTAACCTAAATATCACTGATTAGTCTATGGCTTAGTATGCCTAGAAAATGCACCCTAGGAGATTAGTTGAGGGTTCAGAGTATCAGGTAAATCCAGTGATGGAATTAATTTTTTTTTACTACCGGTTCTGTGGGCGTGGCTTGGTAGGCATGGCTGGGGGAAATCATGTGACTGGGTGGGCAGTTTCTGTAAGGAGGGCAATAAAGATTAGGCTAGAAACAACACCAGAATATTTTTTCCTGGCTTCTTTACAGGATTATCCCTGTAAAGTGGAAAAAAAACAAAAGGAGATTTCTTCTAACAGCTGGTTCTCCAAACTGCTTAGAAAATTTACTACCGGTTCTAGCGAACCTGCTAGAACCTGCTGAATTTCACCTCTGGGTAAATCCCTGAAGTGGATTAATTCCATAAGTCATGGTTATTAACTATGCTTGTGCATGTTGTGCTGGCAGAGACACTGTAGAAACATATTTTTTGCACAGGTATGTAGGGAATATTTTTTCTTGCTTGAAGCATGGTTCTCCTCTACCTTCTACTAATCAACGAACTGACATATCCACAGAAAGAACTCTAAGGATATGATAGTGACACATCTCACTCTAACAAAAATAAGCAGTGGGGAGAATAAGGCGTTCCATTATCAGTATGCAATAATATTTTGTATTTCTAGATTCACATTAGGAACTCTGTGTGGGATCCAATTTTGACCTGGTACAAAAATAGGAAGATGAAGGACTGAATTTGTAAATAAGATGCTTATAAAAATGGAAATGTACTTGAGGGAAGCTATTGAGAAAGAAGATATATCTTTTATGTATAGTGCATTAAGTTGTTAAGTATCTAAAAAGAATCTGAAGCCTTGGGAATCTGCACTTAAAGAACCTGAAAGAAGAAATTGTTCATTATATTTGACTGATAAATGATTTTATTTTTGTGACATTTTTAAAGCAGCAATCAAAGGAAAGGGAGTGAGAGATGCAGAATGAGAAAGACCAGATATAACAACAAACAAGGAAAGAAGTTTGGTAGTAAACCAAACTCTGTTGTTGATTAACAAACTAATTATTTCCATTTATTCTGAAAATGAATATGGAATACACCAGTCGAGACACAAGCTGTCAAAAACAATTTGAACAGTTGTCTAGGCTAAGATAAACAAAGGCTGCATTATAACAAACAGACCTTCTTCCATACAAAATATATCATATCTTCTGTCTATCCCTATTGATCAGATCTGTAGCAAGTCACAACTAAACATATCTACTAAGAACCTCCCCTAATTTCCTTTGAATGGTTTGATTAGCCAGCCTCACTCAATCCTTGTTGTAGACCAGTTTAATCTGCACACTGGTCATTTTGAGAGCCATTAAGAAAAATTACCTCATGAGGAAAAGACAAATGGCAATGCTGGCAAGCTAATTTCCTCTTTGACCATCATCATTCTGGGAAAGCCATTTCAAATGGCTGTTGCCAGATAAACTCCAGCTTGGTGTCTATGAAACATATAATGGCTCATCTCATGGTTTGCCAGGTGACATAGAATCTTCCTACCACACTCAAAAGTTGAGGTCATGAATGCTTGTAATACTATGATCACTCTCTCTCTCTCTTTTAATTCCTGACAACTACCTGGATAATCCCTGCAGTTTTCTTGGCAAGAGTCCAGAAATGGCTTTCCCTTGTCTGCTTCCTAGGGCTGAGAGAGAATGACTGGCACTCAGCTGGCTTCATACCTGTTAAGTTCAGGCAATCAGGAGGCATAGACAGTCTAAATCCAACAGATTCTTTATTTGAGGCTTGTAACAGTAACCACAGTAAAACTATGCAATATGCCAAACTCCCAGCTAGACAGCTCTTTATATCTGAGCTGCCTATGCATCTTAGTCAATCAGAGAGCAAGGTTTTCCCACTTTCTGTGGCTTCTTTGCACCAAAATTATTTACAGAGTTTTTCCTTATATAGATATATTACACCCTTCCCCCCCCAAGAAAAGAGTTAACCAATCAACATTAAGTAACATAATCCTGTAAATGCGCAGGGCGCTGCCGAACCCTGCTTGACCTGCTCAGATCACTTCTCAATGGCAGTGACCTGTTCAGATGGCTCTTCTGCTGCTGGTCTCTGCCCGGCCCCAGAACTTTCTGGATTTCTACACCAGGCATGGCTGGGCTGACTAGCGGAGACTCGACGCTGGAACAATCCAGAGTCACCAGTAGGCGACTCTGCAAAGGGTTCTGGTTCTCTATCTCCTCCTGTATTGTTTCTGATTGGTCCCTTATGCTAGGGGGTTCACTAGGGGTCTGTTCCAATCGTGTATGCACTTGGTCCCAATGTCACTTCCATATTTGTCCATCCTCCACCTGTAGGCGATAAGAACAGGGACCTGTCACAGCAGTTATTTGTCTGGGAATCCAGAAAGGTCCTTCTGCATAATTTCGGGCAAATATATAATCATCTATGTTGAATTCCCTACGAGTGTTGTTTTCTGTATTTATTCTCTCTTGCACGTAATTGGGGTGCAAGCGGTCTAACTTATTTCTTAATTTACAGCCCATTAAAAGCTCTGCTGGACTTTTACCTGTTGCTGCACTTAAAGTAATATGTTGTACTAGCAACAAAGCATCTATCTTGTATTGCCAGTTACCTGGCCCCTTTCTGGTTAATGCTTCCATGGCTAATTTTACCATAATTTTAGCCTGACCATTGCTGACCGCATGAAATGGTGCCACTAATGCATGTCAGATTTCCAATTCTGCTAAAAATATTTCAAATGCATTTGCTGTAAATTGCAGTCCATTATCAGACACCAGAATATCTGGTAGCCCGTGTGTCGAGAATAACTGCCTTAAGGCTTTTATAGTGGCTTCGGCTGTTGTTGATGTCATTCTTATTATTTCCAAACATTTGGAAAATGCATCTACTACAATTAAGAAAGTCTGACTCTGCATGGGACCTATGAAATCAATATGAATGTGGGTCCATGGCCCTTGAGGTGTTTCCCACTCACTTACTGGGGTAGCAGGTGGAGCCGGTCTCGACTCCTGACATGGAGAGCACATTGCCACCCATTTCTCTATTTCTTGGTCCATTTTTGGCCACCATGCATAACTCCTTGCCAATGCCTTCATCTGCACTATCCCAGGGTGTCCCTCATGTAACAATTCTAACACCTTCCCCCTCAGGCTCATTGGAATCATGACCCTGTCTCCCCATAACAAACACCCTTAAACAGAGATAATTCTTGTCATCTGAGCCAAAATGATCTCAGTTCATCTCACACCGGTCGGGGTGGAATCCAACTGGTTTTGCTACTGGTTCGGTGCGCACGCATGCACGCCAAATGTGCTGCAGTGCAGCCTTTTAAGCTGCTTTTAGTGGCAAAAGAGGCAGTGGGGATCATCAGAAAGGCTCCGTAGATGCTCCAAACAGCTGATTCAGGTAAGTAAGAAAAAAAACAAAGCTCATATAAGGAAGGATAAGGACAGGGGTGGGTGGGTGGGGCCAATTTCAAATCTCTACTACTGGTTTGGGCGATGTGGTGCAATCTGGCTGAATTTCACCACTGGCACCCACCGTGGCCAACCCCTGCCCACGCAGCAACAAATTTGCACCAAAGTACAGTCTTTTGCAGAAGCCCGGGTGATGTCAGCTGCAGTGAGGAGCTTGGTGCAAATTGTTCAATGAGGAGAGCAGTCATAGCTGGGGCAGGGCCTTGCACCGGAGTGGGGAGGGTGCAACAACTCAACGTGTCTGCATGTCCAATTGTTCGTCCTGGTCTATGTACAAGTGTGTAATCGTATGCAGCAAGGAAAACAGTCCATCTAGTAAAACGAGGGGACAGGATAGGCAGGGTGGGTTTGTGTCCCACCAAAAGATCCAATAGTTGTTTGTGGTCTGTAACCACTATGAAACACCTCTCATACAAATATTCGTGGAAGCGCTTCACCCCTGCTACTATAGCCAAAGCCTCATTATCTATTTGGCTATAGTTCCTCTCCACTGGGGATAGCATCCTAGAATAATATGCAACAGGGGCTTCCTTTCCATTTGGAAAGGGGATGTGTCACAGGTTAAAACTAGAGGGAGATGAGCATTATATTGCACAAGGACTTTGTTAGAGGGTAATAAATCTTTAATGGCTTGAAAAGTCTTTGCCTTCCTTGGCCCCCATAGCCACGATGTCTGTTTCCCCAGCAAGTGATGTAATGGTTCAGCATACAAAGCTTTATGGGGCATGCCTGAAGCATCAATAAGATATCCCAGGAATTCGACTTGGGATGCTCCAATTTTACACTTGTCCCTCTTTAGCCTCAACCCCGCCATTTGGACTTTGTCAAAAACCATTCATAAATGGTTGTTTAATTCTCTTTGTGAGGTGGCTGATACCAGGATATCATCAAAGTATGGTACCACCCCTGGTATGCCTGCTAATAATTGCTCCATAAGGTTTTGAAATAACCCTGGGATAACACTTACCTCGAATTGCAGTCTTGTGCATTAAATGCCCCCCACCCCTGTGTTACTACTGTTTGGGCTTCCACAATTTTATCACAGGTAATTGCTGGTATGTCTGTGCTAGATCCAGTTTAGCAAAGATCCCCCCCCCCCCAATTGGTGTAGCAAGTGCTAAACCACCAGAACAGGATAAGCACTTTGCTGCATGGCTTTGTTCAAAGTGCACTTATAATTTGCACAAATACGAATAAATCCATCCAGCTTAATAGGGGTTACAATGGGGGTTTCCCAGGCAGTGTGGTCCACAGGCTCCAAAATTCCGTGTGCTATTAATTTATCTAATTGTTTGTCAATTTTGTCCTTTAAAGCAAATGACACCTGCCTGGGTTTCAATGTAATTAAATTTTCCCTTATACTTGCCCAACCCTTCTGCAAATAATTCGGCAAATTCATCTATTAATTTATTGAATGGCCTGGTCGTTGTCATGGCATGCACCCCTCTGATGTGTAGTCCCAACACCTGGAACCATTCTAGCTCCAAAAGACTGGGCAATGTTCCCTCTACGAATGTCAGCTCCAGTGGTCCTTGGAAGTCTTTGAAGTTCACCCTCACTGTTTTTCTTCCTATTACTGGAATTTGGTTGCCTTGGTAGTTGTTAATGATAGACTTTTGGGGTTTCAAGTGTCTTTTCTGGATTGCTGGTAGAATTTGCTGGAGGGTTTTCCATGCTATGATTGTTAGCGCAGAGCCTGTGTCTACCTCCATTTTACATGGGGTTCCTTCGATCTGTATAGTCACTTTGATTTTTTCAGCCCGATGCTGCTGGTTTAAGCAAACTCTTATCTGGTGTGTCTTTTGCTTTGCTTTCCATTTGGATTTCTTTTTTGCTGAATCCTTCTATTTCTCTGGTTGTTGCTTGGATTTTTGCTTGGAATGCTGCTGGCATGTTAGCTCTACAGACTCGTGCGAGGTGACCATTTTTCTCACATCTCTGGCAGATGACTTCTTTAAATCTGCATGCTGATCTCGGGTGCTTTCCTCCACAGCTGGTGCAGATGTTTCCCTCTGTCGCTCTTGTGGGGTTTCTGGCATCCATTCTATAAACCTCCTCATCTTCACTCTGATCTTCCCCACGTTCTTCCTTCATTTGGTGCAAGCTGCCGCCATTTTTCTTTTTGGCAGGTTTTCACTTTGTGCCGTTTTTGGATTCTGTTTGATTAAAGTTGCAAATTTCTGTGAGCTTTCTGTGGCTCTGGTGATCTCTATAGCCATTGGCCATGTTAGATTTGGCTTGGCTAATAGTTTTTGTTGTAGTTGGAGGTCTCTTACTCCACAAACGAGCTGGTTTGTCAGTCATTCCTCTAGATCTCTGAATTCACATTGCTCTGCGGCCAAACAGAGCTCTGCAATGTTGTCGTTTACAGACTCTCCCTCTCTCTGTGCTTCTCATTGAATTGGTGTCTCAGTACCATTCTCGATGACGCCAGTTCAATATGTACTTTTAGAAGGGTTTGCAACTGTGGCCACAGTATCGTGTATATGGGTATGGGGGTTGCAAGAGCCTTGACAAGTTGAAATACCCTTTTCCCACAGTAGCTGAGGAACATTGCTCTGGTTCTTTCGTCGCTCAGGTTTCCGAGATTGTTCGCCACTAGGAAACAGCAGAATTTCACTATGGATGATTCCCAATCCTCGGCATCAGGATCGTACAGGGTGGGGTTGGGGTTGGGGGTGCAGCCATTTCTCATTTGTTGGTTGCACTTCAATGTTCCCCTACTTCCTTTTAGATCTTTCGTTGCTCTCCTGATCCCACCTTTGTCGTCAGCGTTAAGTTCAGGCAATTAGGAGACATAGACAGTCTAAATGTAACAGATTCTTTATTTGAGGCTTGTACCAGTAACTATTCACTCTATGCAATACGCCAAACTCCCAGATAGACAGCTCTTTATATCTGAGCTGCCTGTGCATCTTAGCCAATCAGAGAGCAAGGTTTTCTCGCTCTCTGTGGCTTCTTTGTGCCAAAATTATTTACAGGGTTTTTCCTTATATGGATATATTACAATACCTAAAGTGGGACTAGAACTCACAGTCTCCCAGTTTTCAGGCTGGTGCCTTAGACATTACACTAAACTGGCTCTCCTGATTCTAACTGATACTGTTTGAAATTGGACATGGCACAATTGCCATTCAGAAGCTTTTGAAGTATGTTCAGATGGCTTGCTTAATTAGCCCCTGCTCAGCTGCAAGATGACTGGTCATAATTCCCTGGCATCAGATTGAGAAGAAAATGTAACAGGTAGGCACTGGAGATTCAGCCATGAAAAAAAAATAAGGATTGATATCCAAAATTATTCTATGGAGCAAATACAGAATTTTCCAGTTCTCTTATTAAATGTTCCAGCTTTGTAACTTTAGACACACAAAGAAGATTTAATTTTTCAGGTGAAAGCAAATATCCTCTTTCTAACTGAGGTGAGTCACAAGTTATCTGACTAACTGATCCTTAGGAGCAACAGGGGGTCTTGGCTTTCAATTGAGGGGCTGTGTAGTTGAATGAAAGCTCATGAAGATTGTTCAGTCTTTGGAATCCGGACTCATTTTCTGGACTCCCTGTGGAAATGATGCCTTTTGATGTTTGCAGGTCTTCTTCATCATGGAATATCCAGTCAGCTCAGAATGCTGCATCTAAAGATTGTAATTAATTCTATTTTAGAGTACTGCCCCAACAGAGTAGCACCATATGCTCTCTGTTTTTCTGTGAATATGAAGGTGGTGCTCTCTTCTCTTTTCTGCTATCTTGTTAGAAACTGGGAGAAAAAGTGACATAAAAAACCAGAGGGGAGGGAACAAGTTATCCATAATGAAACAAACCCAGAACCACAAAGTCCTAAAAGAGAGGACAAATATTGAGAGACAAATGATTGCCTTTGTGGGGAGTTAATGACCAGAGGGGAAGGGGTGTACAATCCAGCAACCAATCTCAAATGTTACATGGCATGCTAGTTAAGACTTCATTGCATTATACAATAAAACTAGTTTAGCCAGTTGATTGCCCTTTATCAACATGGAGACTCTACTTCTACCCATGAGAGTTAATTATGTTTTTTTCTTTTTTCCACAGCTCAGCTTCTGCTTTTCAGATTCTAGTTCCCAACATAATTTCTGCAATATTTATGCCTTCTAATGCTCCCTAAAGATACTTCCCTACAGCCTCTCAACACATTCCCATAGTAAGATCTCTTCCCTTCCCTTACTCTTCCTTTACCTCTTATTCCCACCTTCACTTTTACCTTACATTCTAGTTAAAGGTTTTCTCTGATCAGTCATGTCTGACTCTAGGGGGCACTGCTCATCTCCATTTCTTAATCGAGGGAGGCAGCATTGTCTGAAGATAATTCCATGGTCAGGTGGCTAGCATGAATACACGCCAAGGGGCATGAAACATTGTTACCTTTCCACCAAAGTGTGGTACCTATTTATCTACTCACATTTGAATACACTTTCAAATGCTAGGTGGGCAGGAGCTGAGGTAAGGACAGGAGCTCATCCTGTTGGGCAGTGCTCAAGTCTCAAAGTTGGGGTGTTATCTTTCCAGATCACAAGCTCAGTATCTTTAACCACTGAGCCATCATGCCCCCACATCCTAGTTAAGTGATGGTAAAGTTATATAAATTTTCCACATCTTCAACCCATGGCATCAGCTGTCAGGGGAAAACTACTTTATTACCGGATCAGCAATGATTTGCATATCAGCTAGAGACAAGCTGAAAGACAATGCTTCACGTGATCAAAGAAATTTGGAGTTGCTGGGGCCTAACGGTGATATGATAAATTATACGTGGGAATAAAACTGAATGATGCAGGTATATACAATCCATGCTTCCTAAATCTGTTGCCTTCCAGCCGTGCCAAACTGATTGAAAACTCTAGGAATCTAGAATACAGAATTTGTTTGCCTTTGGTTGGTGGTGAAGATTGTCACCATAGTCTTATGGCTTATTCAGTCTACTATTTCTATATTTCAATATTTTTTTTATCCTATAATGAACTTACTATGTTGAGAATAGACTCATTTATTTATTTATAAAATTTATTGGCTGCCCATCTTACCATAAGATAACTGGGTTACCTACATTCATAAAATGTATCTATACATATACGTTAAAACATAAATACATTAAAACCAAATATTAAAATCTAAGGACACATGTGGAGGGTGGGGGTGGAGTGAGGAAGGTGGGATCTGTTATTATTTGATCAACCACTTCCATTGTGTAGTGGAAAAGATGCTGGTCTAGAAATCAAGAGATTGTGAATTCTAGTGCCATCTTAGACATGAAAGCTGTCTGGGTGACTTTGGGTCAGTCACTCTGTCTCATCCACTCAATCCACCTCACAGGATCGTTGTTGTGGGGAAAATAGGAGGAAGGTGTATTAGGTATCTTCACTACCTTGAGTTATTTATAAAAAATAATAAAGGTAGGAAAAATAATCCAAAATAATGAGCTGTGCACAAGATTTTGGAACTGACCAGTGAGAAAATATATTTATTGCAGTGGTAAGACTGTCTGCCTTCTGTCTGATTTTATTCCATCTTTGTCCTCTCTGTAATTATCAGAGCATCAGCATCATTTTTTAAAAAAATGGGATAAAACAAGATTTATTACAAAGGCTCGAGTAGGAGTAATGTTGGCATTTGCAACGTTCCCTTCCTCCTTGGTGAGATCTGGCTGTCTTCCAGTTGAAGTGGAAAGAAATGCTGAATTTCATTTTCAGCAACATATCTTTGGCATTTTATGGTTTATGACACAGAAAGTTTTCCGTGTACCCTTTGGGTAATCTGTGTGCAATGCTTACAGTAGGTATTACAGAGGTGAAATTCAGCAGGCTCTAGTAGGTTCTGTAGAACCCATAGTAAATTTTCTAAACAGTTCGGAAAACCAGTTGTTAAAAGAAATCTGCTTTTGTTTTTTTTCCCCACTTTACAGGGTTAATCCTATAAAGAAGGCAGGGAAAAAAAACATTCTGGTGTTGTTTCTAGTCTAATCTTTATTGCCCTGCTTACAGAAACTGCCCACGCAGTCACATGACCGCACCAAGTCATGCCCACAGAACTGGTAGTAAAAAAAATTGAATTCTACCACTGAGGTATTACTACCTTAAATTGGATTACTGTGGGACTCTTGTGCCTAGGCCAATAGTAGGCAGAAGGGAATTCTTTCATTTGGCAGCAATAACAGGGAATATCTGGTGCTTTCTTTGAAATCTTTCTGTTTCCATACTGCCAGGAACCCAGCAACACTGATTAATCCAACCTTGTATTTTAGCTTGCATAGAAAAGAAGGAATTTTATACAGAGGGCAACACTTGAGCAAGTTTAGAGAGACAGGATAGTTCATTGTCATTGACTTCACATATTACACAAAGCCAAAATGGGCTTATTTTGTTTTGGACTAAAGGCAATATGTATGTAATGCAAATTAACAAACCATGTTTTTTTTAATGGCTTAGCACAGTGTGGGAATCCAACTATCTGCTTGGTTTCTTCTTCTTCTTTAGTTATTAAAAGAAGACTATAGCTTTGATGACAGAGATTACTGAATGTTCAGCATCCTGGCTATTGTTGTGGTTTCAAGGCTGAGAAGTTAGTGGCGAGGTTCAGGCAAATCTGAAAGCAGATTCACTGTTTAAAATCACACAATGTATTAAGTCATTGGCCATGATTTACACAGAATATCTGTGCCAAAATCCAATAAATGTTGTAACTGAGTTCAAAGTATGAACTCTGGCATGTAGGCAGCCTTAGGAGAAAACCTTAAAATAAACAAAGTTTTTGTGTTATAGCTGAACCCAGCTAGTAACATGCTATAGGGTAGCTGCTGATTCTAATTGCTGTATTTTATTGTTGTTTGCCAAAACTTAGCAGCATTTTCATAAAGGGAACTTAAGTGATTTTTTTTTACATCTGTGAATTGAATGAACCGTCTACATTAACTAGAATGTCTACTTGATTTTCAAAACCTGCCAATGACAATTAAGCTTGTGTTTGTGTCATTATATATTCGTCTATATTTTTTTCCTTTTTCTGCACACATTTCCCCTATCATTAACATGTAAGCTATTGGCTTCTTGATACAGGAATCTATTCCTTTTTCTTGCAACTTTGAAAATCATCAGGAGCATTGATTCCCTGACTGTCATTGCCACCATTATCATTAATTTCTTCTCCATTTTATCTTGGTAACATCATTTGCAAGAGATGTATTTGTGGTGAAAAGCACTCTAGGATCATTAGGTACAGAACACAACCTTCTGTACTTGAGCTTCTCTGCAGCATGTAACTGACTGCCAATATTATGATTCTATCTATGGAGTTAACAGTATTTGAAAATACTAAGAATACAGTCTTGTGTAAATTTACTGAGGTTAGTCTTGCTGACTGGCTTTGCACATCAAGTAAACTAGAGTCAGTTTGATTTAGTGCTTATGAAGTATACTGGCCTGCAGCATAGGCCATAAATCATGGTTCCATGTTGCAATTGGGAGTCATAAATCAGACTTAGCCAAACTAAATCATTACATAACACAACTTGTGAACCCAATTTTAGATAGAAAAAGGTTCATTAATTTCGACAGTAATTTTTAGATAGTTATGAAAATGTAAGGATTACTTTGTTGATATATAGTGCAATATTCTCATTATTACATATCTAATCGTGTGTTTGGATTTTGAAATGGCAGATTAGGAGAAAGAAGTGCTCACTGGAAGCTATCCACTGAAACGGCAACTGTGTTGTTTTGTTGGGATGCTATATAGAAGCAAGGTTATTTAACAACTCTTGCTTCAACCCTGAGGGACAGAGTGGTAGTATTACAAATACTTTAAAAAATTGCAATAGTTTTGTTCAGAATAGCCTTCTGCTTCCTAAGTTAAGTGATTTATAATTTAATAATTTAACTAACTTGCTTGAGTATAGACAACATACTGATTCACAAATTAACAAGATTACCTTAACCGCATTTTATCTCAAATTCTGGCTTTACATTACAAATAGGCAATGGGTAATGGCTTTTTCAAAATCATTAAAACCCCATTTAACTGGATCTTCCCTCCCACTGTTAAGCCAATCTGGTCAATTGGAAGCTATATTTACATTTTATAAGCATATTAGATTGTTCCTCCCTCTCTGTTTTTAACGACCTGCAAAGCAGTAGAGCACCAGATGAATCTTATCTTCAAAATAACACATTTGCTTGGTAATATCTGGTTGAGGTTCAATAAATCCACCAAAGGAAATAGCAATGCCAGAGAATGGTTCATATATCTTGGTAGGTGCAGTTTCAGAAGAATTACAATCCTCTTGATTGTTGACATTTACAGCCAAGGGATTCTCAGTTGTCCATATTTATCTTTGGAGATCTAAGTAGCTCTTTGGCACAACTTTCTTCTCCTTCATCAGTTGTAGTTATAACGCACCAACACCTCTAGCAATCTCTGTAGTAAGTTATTGTAATGCCTTAGTGCTGTAGTCTTGTAGTCAGATTGGGAACTGCAGTTGATTTCAAATTACAAAACATAGCCCATTGAATGGGACGAAGCACTGAATATATGCCTTGCCAGTGATTTAAGCAGCTACACAGATTTATTTGTTGTCTCTCTTTCATCTTTTATATTCAGGGGGCCACAGTACTATACACTGTATTTCCATCTCCTATTTGTCCTTATAAGTCTTCTGACAAGCTTCTGTGCTTGAAGGTGGGCTAAAACCTGGGTTTTCTCATTCCAGTATATAAGTCTAAGTACTGTTATTATTTCTTTGTGGGGAAAATGAGCAGGATAATATTCTTATGACAAATAAGAAGCAGAAGTGTGGTATCAGGCAGTATTTTACAAATAGTTGAGGATAGGGCTCTCTCCACCCCCAATAGTTATTTTAAATCAAATCTCAAGCAAAAGATGAACAGAAAACCCTTCACTTCCCAGTGATCTTACTGACAATGGAGACAGGATCCCTGTTGGAGTCAAAATTCTGTCTTTGCCATCCTGTAAGAAGGATGCAAGAAGGCGTATCTAGTGTTTCTATGGTTAGTTTGGCTAAGTGGAAGGAATAGCTGTTATTGTGATAATATCTCAAAAATTCCCCATTCCTGTTTTAGCCCTCTGTGTAATTCTTTGTGATTGAGATAGCTGCTCTAATATGTCTAACCCTTCCCTGGAGATAATAGAAGTTGCTGAAACAGACATGCATCCAGAAAGTTATCCAAGAAAGGAACAAGTAGGGAAATAATTTAATGGCAAATTTGCTATTGGGGGCCATAATGTTATCACAATAATTTTTTGATCAACTCTGCCAGTTTGTATTAAAGATGGAAGAAATCATGAGAATCTGTTTCCTTTGGTCACAGTGGTGGAATTCAATTTTTTTTACTACCGGTTCTGTGGGCATGGCTTGGGGCATAGCTTGGAGAGTCATGTGACTGGGTAGGCAGTTTCTGTAAGCAGGGCAATAAATATTAGACTAGAAACAACACCAGAATTTTTTTTCCTGCCTTCCTTACAGGATTAACCCTGTAAAGTGAAAAAAAACAAAAGGAGATTTCTTCTAACAATCGGTTC
>JAEANM010013308.1:0-14449 GCA_017656035.1 Myanophis thanlyinensis | reverse complement strand
GATATGAATATATATTAAGATAAACAAAATGATAATTTATAATATAGTTACAAGTGAAGACTATGAAAGAATGGCACTTTTTTTTCTTTTGTAACTAACTGACACACTGTAAGTATAGAATTGGATGCTGTTTTTTTAGGTTTATATGTTTTTATGTTTTGTATGGTTTTTTTGTATGTTTGTTTAAAAAAAAACTTATTTTTAAAAAAAGAGAGAACGCAAAGGCTGGAATTAACAGTTAACAGAATTAACAGAGGCATATTTTGCTGATAAGGAAGGACAGATCAGCCAGAGTGGCTCCCTCTTATGAAAAAGATGAAGAATAAAGAAGGGATGGGAGTAATTATTTTGCACTGAATATGTTGGAGCAGAAACCTGTTATCAAATGAATTAAAAATAATGCTGGGACAGTAAGATTCTATTTAAACACCAGCACTTTCTTTGGAAAAGAAGTCAGGCTCCTGTAATTTCATTCACTGAATGTGTTAGCAAAATATCTGTAAAAGGAGCTGCTCTGCCTTTTGTAAGAAATTGTTACCTATGTAATCATCACTACAATAAAATGTGACATAAGCAACAGGCTGCGTTTCTTAAAACATTTCACACAGTTACACACACAGTGTTCTTCAATAACTTACTTGCTCTCAGATTAACACAGAATTATAACCAGTTTTTAAAAGTGGATGTTAAAGGGATTATCAATCAATTAATTTGTGAAAAAAATGTTCTAGAAAGCATAATTGTGTAGTAATAATTTGTAGAAATACAAGGTTTTGGATTATACATCAGAGCGTCAACACGTTTTGCTATAATACCGTAATACATCGGAGAATCATAAGTGTGATTCTTTCATTACATAGAATTCAACGTGTTGGAAGATACACATCCAGTAGTAAGGGCTGTTCAGCAACTCATGATCACAAGAGGGCAATAGAGCGTAGATAGAGATTTAAGGATTTCGTAGTACAGAATATGTGTAACTCAGCATTAAACTATTAGGATATTGGTGTTTTTCTGAGCCTGGTTGTTTTCCTGTAGATATTTTGTTACCAGGTTAGGTAGCAAGATCAGTACATGGGAGAATGAAATTTAGGAGAGAATATTTGCAGCTCAGGGTTAAACTCTCTGAGCTTGGTGATTTTCTTGCAGATGGTTCATTCCACAATAAAACTGCATGGACGATGTTACATCTACAAAAAACCCACCAAATTCAGAGAGCACTAAAGATCCCAGTATGAAACATGTAAACTGTATAACTACATTATATGAGGGCTATCCACAAAATAGATTACATTTTCGTCTGCAGCAAGAATGGGCGAAGCTAGCGCGGCCATCTTTCGTCTGTGTGTCCACCGCTCAGTCTGCATTAGTTGTGCTAGTGGGAGTTTGTATTGTTGTCCATTATTTCACAGCAAATGTTTGAAATGTGTGCTGCAATTGAAAATCCCTCCAGTTGTGAGGTGCGATCAGTGATAAGGTTTTTGTTGGCAAAAAACCATAAACCGATTGAAATTTTTCGGCCACCGTGTGAAGTGTACGGGGACAACATCCTCACTGAAGGTGGAGTGCTCCAATGGTGCATTAAGTTTAAAAATGGCCGAACTAATGTTCATGATGAACACCGGAGTGGACGTCCGAGCATTGTGACTGATGAACTGGTCGCAAAAGTCGACGACAAGATTCGTGAAAACCACTCAAGTCTCAGGCGGCTGAATTTTATGACAATGGAATTACAAAGTTTGTTCACCGCTATGATAAGTGGCTCAATTTGTTCAGTGAATATGTTGAAAAGTAGTATTTAAGTGTCACTTTCAAGTATATATAATATTTTTTTTTCCTACACTTTGTTTTTCTTTCTATCACAAAACGCAATCTATTTTGTGAATAACCATCGTATAACTATATGTTTATATAGAGTAGTATGCTTATCGGTCTTGGTGAGGATGGGCTATTTCCTCCTTAATTGGTTCCTTGTTTCTGCCTTGGCTGCTCATCTGGTGCTGCTGGGAAGATCTACTCTTTGCTCTGGATAAGTTGTTTGCTCCTTTTATTCTGCCATTTAAATGGTGGATAGATGTGGTTTATCTGTATTTGTCCGTGGATGGCTGATTCATCTGACTGTTTCAGTTTCCAAGAATTTCCGCAGCATTTTTTGGATTTGGCTTGGTCAATCATTTCCTTGCTGAAATTGTAGTTGAATGTGTGCATTGAGAAATTAAGAAATTTACACCATTGCTTCTGGCTGCCAGGTGAGGTTCATGGAATCATTCTGGATAAAGTATAAATGCTAGGGAATTCCTGGAAGTTTGGCAGTCTGACAATTTTTCCTGAAGTAAGGGAAACCTAGGTTTGTTGTAGCCTAATGCTTGTGGAAAAGCATTTTCTTAGAATTAAAGCTTTATATAGTTCCAAGTATTGATTAATACGTTTCTCTAAAGACTGTATCATGATTCCTTCTCCTTGCCCTTGTTCTTCTCATTCTCTTTCTCCTTCTCCTTTTACCTCTTCTCCTTCTTTTTCTCCTCACACTTGTCCTCATCCTCTCTCTCTCTCTCTTCCTCATCCCCTCCCTTCCTCCTTCTCCTCCTCCCTCTCTTTCTCCTCCTGCTCTTTTCCTTCTCCCTCTTCAGAGGTGAAATTTAGCTAGTTCTAGGCTATTCACTAGAACTGGTAGTAAATTTTCTAAGCAGTTTGGAGAACCGGTTGTTAGAAGAAATCTCCTTTTGGTTTTTTCCCCCCATTTTACAGGGTTAATCCTGTAAGGAAGGCAGGAAAGGAACATCCTGGTGTTGTTTCTAGCCGAATCTTCATTGCCCTGCTTACTGAAACTGCCCACCCAGTCACATGACCACCCCGGCCACGCCCACCAAGCCACGCCCACAGAACCGGTAGTTAAAAAAAATTGAATTCCACCACTGTCCATCTTCTCCTTGTCATTCTCTTTCTCCTTGTCCTCCTTCTTCTCCTTCTCTTTCTCAACCTTAATTTTTTACAATGGTAATGGGTAATGATTGATCAATGGTTAATATCAAGCCCTTATCAGCAGAGCTTGAACAGGAAAGCAAAATTCACACTGACCTTCATTAATGAGGTTTAATTTTAAGATGGGAGGAGTCAGGTGACAAATATTGGAAACTGGATTAACAAAACTCCTGCCTCCATCAGTTCATCCTGGTGGGGTCTCTAGATGTTGCTCGATCTTCTTCTGCCCCCTAGAGTGGGCAACTGAAGGGCTAACAGCCAAAATGAACATGGCATTTAACATCTACCTGTCATTTGTTAATGTTGCTTTGTTATGCTCCCTTTCTTTCCCCTTCAGCTTCAGTGAGTTTCCTTACAGATTACTGCAAACCACTGCGAGCCTTTGAAAGATTGCGTAGTGTGTAAGTGGAACAAAGGAACAGAGTAAATGAAAATAACTTTTAAAAAAAATACGTGGAAGGAAGAGGCATTGGATTGAATTTAATATAAAGGGCAAATAAACAATGTTTTAAAGTCCCTTCCACAGAAATCCATGGGATTTAACTCAGAATAATTCCCCATACAGTGAGTTTTCTCACTCACCAATACTATGCATCAGGAAAATTGACCTGTTCGGCTCTCCCCAAAAGAATGTCAGTGTGTGTGTGTGTGTGTGTGTTTTAAGAAAGCAAATACTTCTCTTTGCTTCTAGGAACAAAACCACAAAATGAAATACGATCAGGGAAGCAGTAGCATTAAAAGCCAAAGCTCTTTATTCTTGCAGAGGATCTAACATTCCTGATAGCAAGAACAATTTCACAAGAGATAATTGTTTATTGAAAATCTTAGCTCTTTCCAGTGAAGTTCTTATGGTGCCACAAGATTCACAGGTATTTACAATCTTACTCCTATCATTCTACACAGAGTATAATAATACTTCTAACACCATCAAATTCCTACACATTTTGGATCCTTAGGTAGGACTCGATAGGAGGATAAAAATGCCAAATATGATTTAAACACCTGGCTGACTGTGCAAAGGATTATTTTAATACTACTATAAATTGTGGCAAAAGAAAGCAAAGATACCAATATTACCAATAGTAATATTGTATGCAGTCCCAATACAACTGTACGCCCTTGGCACTGACAAAATCACCATCCGTCAATTACAAGAGGCAGTTTTTCCTGGAACAGCTTACATCCTATGACCACACCTTTCATCCCGACAAAGGATAACACCTGCATATTTCAGGTCCTTGGGAAGGATTTGATAAGTGGATAAAATACCAAGTCCAGTTTAAACATCTGGCTGACTACGCATAAAATAAAAATAAAATATAAGACGAGTATAATACAAGAATAATTCATAAGAGAGCAATGGGTTGTTTTTTAACCACCGCTACATTTTGTACTGGGCATTGTACAAAGTCAGCTCCTATTAACTAGGACAGGGGTGTCAAACTCAATTTTAATGAGGGCTACATTAGGGTTGTGTGTGACCTCATGGGGGTCAGGGGAGTGGTGGCTGGGGTGTTGTTGGCAGGAGGGGCATAGGCAGTTTGCCATCACTTGTGTGAGGGTAGCACCTCTGGTGGTCAAATGCTAAGGAGGACTTACCTCAGACCCTCCCTCACTCTCATTATAGTCTCCCTTCCTTCCTTCCTTCCTTCCTTCCTAAATTTATTTCTCACCTATCTTGTGCCATAAGGCTATTCTGACCATCTTACAACATTAAAAGGGATAAAATTATAACAATAAAAAGTGGGAGATTATAATTAAATGCTTTAACTACTTAGTGTAATGCTTCTGCAAGCACTGAACTCTTAGCTGTTTCTCCAAGCATTTGAATCAAATGTTCAGATGTACTTTGGTATGGTTGACCTATCTGGGTTATATTCTCTCTCTCTCTCTCTGTGTGTGTGTGTGTGTGTATTTGCTCTTTGTTCACCATCTAGTGTCCCCCTAAAAGTTGCCAACCAGTTTTTGACACAACAAAAGATTGCTGTGTTGGGAGTTAAGGCAGCCGGGCAAAGTAAAAAAGTAATAGTAGAATCTGCCTGATGGAACCAATTATCTAATGTGTATATATTTTTAAATAATTTGACAATTTATGCTAACATTCTCCTCTACATTGTTAGTCATTTTCTTCTTTTTCCTTCCCCTTTCATTCTTTCTTCTTCCTTCCCCGCTTTCCTTATTTTTCCTTCATCGCTCTCTTCCCACCTTCCCTTCTTTTTCTTTCCTCTTTCCCTTTATCCTTTCCTGCCCCTTCTTGCATGCTCAAATGCAAAAGAGGAAATGTTTGTATTGCTAGACCTCTGCCAGTAAAAACAGAGCTGGGGGGGACATGTGCTGCTCCCTCCCAAGCTCTGTTTCTGCTGGCAGAGTGTTGCAGGAGGCCGTCGTGGCCGAAAACAGAGCCCAAGAGGGCCACGCACGGCCCTCCCAAGCTCCGTTTTTGTTGGCAGAGAAACGGTGGGCCAGTCCTTTACTGTTTGCAGGGCAGCCCTATGGGCCAGATCCTGTCCGTGGCCCTTGAGTTTGACACTCCTGATCTAGGAGTTGGAAGCATCCATCAGATTCAGATAACATGGCTAATGGACATTGTAACCCAGCAACTATTGAGAAAGTGACAGACTTCCATTCCTACAATAAATTATTTTATCACTGACACTGAAAGCTGAATATTTCCAACCACTTTGCTTTCGTCTTCTATTTGTCAAGCCTAAAAGGAATATTTTATGCTGGGGATTTATTCTGCTGTGCTTTTGCAAATGTTACTGTAGCCCTTTTAGTTTTGACACATATTTTTCCAAGGTCGGAGACTTCGGGAGTCACAGTCTGAGCAAGCCAGCTCGGAGGCTGTTATCTTATTTGCATTCTTCTTCAAAGTTTCTCATGGGAGTTTTCGCTGGTTAGTTTGCACCTGGTGGGGGCTGGGGTGGAGGAGAGCTTCGATGTCTCTTTGAGTGGATTGGCGAGGAGCTGACATGTGGGAATTAATGGGAAGGAACTTTCACTTTACTTGGGTGGAGAAAGCCTGGGAATTTCAGATTCAAGATTTCTCCAGTCATGCCAATACAATGTCTTCAATAAAATCTTATTCTAAAGACTTTCATCTCTTTGGAGTTCTGATTGCATTGCTGATGTTGTGTGGAACCCTGACACTATTATCTCTAGAATATTCAGTGTTGCTTAGCTATAGCTACTTTTGAAAGATGATAAGGAGCTAAGATAAGGATCAGCTGCTTTTGTTCATATTCTTACAGCCACCTGGCCTAAACGAGACTACCAAAAAAATAACCGAGACCTTCATTTGTTTTTTGACATTTTGGGGGTGCAATTCTAATCCCAAAGATCTTGTTGTGTGAAATGGGGTAAATTGGATCCACTTTAATGTAGACCTTGAATCAGCTTGTACAAGGCACTTGATCCATATTGATTCAAACCTAGAGTTAATCCTGACTGTTTTCAGAGTTGCATTGCAGAGTAAGATGGATAAATGGATTGCATATAAATGTAATATATATATTAAAAAACACTGGTCCCATTAAATGCACATGCATATTTGGAGAAAACCATGTTACTTGACCCGAATTGATTCAGGGTACTATGTAAGCACATAACTGTAGTTCAAGCTATGTGTATTTTAATTTCAGGACATTGTCTCAGAAAGAGTCTGCATAAAACAAATCTCTGTTATGTCTTTGTGCAGGAAAAGAGCCTAAATAAAATATACAACAGAGGGAAAACATCAATGTCTCGGCAGGCTAGAAGGGAAGGGCAGAGACAAGTTAGAGAGTCTTACTTTGTTCTGAAGTAGAAGGCTGCCGAGATTGTGCCCACAATGACGATCCCAAAGACGATGCAGGAAATGGACAGCACCTGTCTCTGGTAGACCTCTTCACTCTCTGTGAATGGTAGAATTGAGAATAATGTCAATGTTAAACAGAAATTTTGAGAATTATGGAGATCATTTTTTTTAAAGACATCAATGTAGCTAACACTTTGCTCAAGTGGTCCATAGTAGGTGCTTCTCATTTCGACTAAAGATTTCTAAGGAGCTTTGCGTTACACAGGGCATTGAGTTGTTGGCCAACACAACATATGGAGCATTCATGAATCCTCCAAAGACTTTGTGATGCATAATAAGGCTTATTGCATGACCTTCAGCTCTTTTAACCAACATTATTTTCCTACAAGCAATACTGGATCCCATGGCACATGTGGAAGGATCTGAGATCAGATGGCAAGCTATTTTAAGTAGGTGGCCAGTGTCCCTAGGGCCCAATGTTTAACTGCCCACCTAAAAGCTTGGCTTTAAAAGCTTCTACAAAAAGAAGAAACTTCTTATAAGTTTCTCTTAATGGTTTCCATGGATCTAGAACAGAGGTGAAATTCAGCCGGTTTTAGCTTGTTTGCTGGAACCAGTAGTAAATTTTCTAAGCAGTTCAAAGAACCGGTTGTTAGAAGAAATCTCCTTTTGTTTTTTCCCACTTTGCAGGGTTTAATCCTATAAGGAAGGCAGGAAAGAAAGATCCTGGTGTTGTTTCTAGCCTAATCTTTATTGCCCTGCTTACAGAAGTTACCCAGTCACATGACCCCCCCAGCCGCACCCATAGAACCAGTAGTAAAAAAAATTGAATTCCAGAGCATGTTATTATAAAAAGTAAATGTATTCAGCCCAAGCAATAGCTGCCCATTTCTTCAGAAAACCATATAAATAACAGGAATTTCTTTCATGAACACAATTGTTTTTAATTTGAGTTTGTTTTGCCTTTCACTGCACAATTGTTTTTAGCCTCCATATTGTTTCTCTGAGTCCCAAGCCAAGAAACAATATTAAATGTTGAAATTTAACAACATTGGGGAAAAAAAAGAGAAAAGAACTAAAAACCAACAAAAGAAATTCCTTCAGTTTGATAGAATTGGAAACAAGCCAATTCTGTCAGGGCTTTCTGTAATCTTAGATGTGGTCTAATGCACAGGATATCACTTTCCTAGCAATTGTTTTTTTTTTTTTTTAATATTATTTAAAGCAATGTCTATGGTAAACATGGTTATCACAACACTGAAGGAAACACTCCAGATGATAAGAAGACAATTACTGGACAATTAATATGCAGCTGAGATGCTTAAGTAGAAATGAATCAATAATTCCCTGCTGTATTTTAATATTTTAATCAAAGCTTTTCTCTTTTCACTGGTCTTCCCATTCCTCTGGATTATACTGTTGTACATTAACGTATAATGCAAGAATTAATTACAGTAAGGCTAAACAGCAAGCTTACAACTTCAAGGATATTGACAAATATCTGGGTAAACATTGAATTGAAATTGGGAAGAAATGGGTTATGTATTTGATCATTTCCAGAGCCAACCCAAAGTAGGAACAGAATAATACACAGAGGATTGGCTGTTTTCACTGACACATATCTGCAATGAGTAATAGTTTAATTAAATATTTAACATAAATATTCATGGAGGCGCTTTCTGCCATGATTGTTTTGTCCTTAGTCAAGATGAATAATGCAAAGGGACATGAATGAACTAAAATTATTTTTCAGGCTGATTCATTTTAGTAAGAAAGACCCAACCAAGTGTTTAACTCTCCCACGGAAATTCATAAGACCCATTCTGCACTGTGTGGAGATATTTGGCAAAAGTCTGGGTTGTTTTTTTTTAACTCCTGTAAAAATACACCTTTCCAAATGTATAAACAACTGATGCATTCATTTGTTTTACACACATATTTAAAAATATCTCCAATGAAGCCATAATATATGGATGAAGAGAGCCAATAACTATTTAATCTCTTCATTTGAATCAAATGCTTCCAAAAAAAGGCTGCAATCCTTCATTCCATAACTGTTTTTCCATCCATTTTAAAACAGAAAACAAAACCTTCACAAATGAATATTTCAGCTAGGAATATTCCAGCTAGGAATATTTCTCATCCACACATTCAGAGATGCAAACAATACTTTTAATAGGTATCCAGAGCAGGTAAAATCACTTGCTGAAATCCACAGCAATTGCTTGTATTCTGAATATACAAAACCAGATAGATTTCTCCAGGTTATTTCCACAGAAGAAATATTACGATCCACAAAAGCATTGTAAATTTCAAGGATTGTCTGCAGAAAAGTCAGATGATGCTCGCACATGTCATGAATCAGAAAACAGACGTGAACCTGAAAGCTTTGGCTGAAAGCAAATGATTCATTTACATTGAGAAAACACATTAAGTACTGGCTGAATCCATACTTCCCATTCAATCAGACAAGCATACATTCTTGCATTATTTACTTATAGTTCCATCCAAGTGTTTTTCCACAAAGAAAAGAGTTCTGCATGAATTTATGACCTCATTTTATATCTCCGTTATCCTCCTGCATTAGGTTTTTATAAACTAAACCTAATGCAAAAGATTCAGATTGATACGACAATCCTTTGCTGTCTAGAAATGAACAACATGTCTAGCTTCAGTCTTAAACAATTGTGGCTTACTTTTACTAGATATGCCATCCCCCTTGCTCTCCTAAATTGTAAATCTTAACTTAATTTTTAAAGTGTACATTTTCCTAAATTTCAAATTGTAAATTTTTAATTTAATTTTGTGACCATGAGCAGTGGCATAAAGCATTTCTCTACATATTGTACCATGTATGATTGTATATGTGATAAATAAAATCTGAATCTGAATCTGAATCAACGAACAACCTAATTTGGTGACCTGGTTACCTTCTGATATGTGGACCCATCCCATGAAGGCTTGTTGTTACTCAAGTTGACTAGAACAACTTGTGGGAACCAAAGTCCTAAACTTTTAGAGAGCACCCATCCCAGACAAGTATATAAGAAAAGATCCACAAAAACAAATGAGGAAATGGAATTTTGCCTGGAAACATTAAAGCAATGTTTTCACCACAAAGAGAACTCAAATACCTGAATCTGAGATTGGAACTAGTTTTGGGAAACTCCTACCAAGCTATAATTATTGTTGTGTTGAATTGTTTAAGTGAAGTCTTGGAAAGAACAAGTCAGGTCACCTTTCCTGGACCCATCGTGTTCACAGTTTGCTACCTGATGTTGTATAATTAAAATACATGCACAATTCATTAGCTTTGGAAGCGGCTAAGTTGTTTAAAGTTGAGTCATTAATGAAGCGGGGAAGAATGAATTGACTGTCCAGATGAGTTGCTTTGTGCAGATGCATTATGTCATAAAAAAAAGGATGACAACAAGTTAGAGGTTACACACATTTATATCTGCCTCTTTGGATTAGCTTTTCAAGATGATTAAGTAGAGGATCATCAAGGTACAGCCTTCCCTTTGCTAAGTCCTCATGAGAAGAGGTCCATCACTTTACTTAACTGATTTGATTTCCTGAAAAGAGTAGAATGATCGACTCTCCATTCTGGGATCTTTGGAAAGGAATATTTGGGCAGGCCAGACATCAGAAAGACAACATACATGAAGCAATACTTATTTTTACATGACAGAAAATAATGACTTGATAGGATGGATTGTGTGTTGAGTATAATGAGTGTAATGAAGTTGAAAGGATTAGCTGGTGAGATCCCAGTTGCCTGGGGCATGCCCAGTTGGGAGCTCCCTTCATGTCCCCAGAAGAAGCTGGAGCAAATGACAGGAGCTCACCCCACCCCATGGCAGAACATAGGTCTCAAACGTGGGCTTGCTAAATTCCATCCCAACATCCTAACCAGGCAAGCCATCAGACTCCTTGATAGGAAGGATGCTTAGCATAAATGAAATGTTGATACTCTGCATTATAAATTATTGTTTAATATATTATTGATGTACCTGTGCATAAAGACACACTATCAAGATGGCTTCTGGAGAAGAACCAAGTAGAAAACCATGTTAATTATTTGGCTACCTCAAGGTGATATTTTGTTGTCAATCCACAAAGCTCCCTAATCTTTGTTTCTGTAACATTTAATGCCTTCCAAAAAAAAACAAACCCAAAAAACATCCTGTCCTTTCTTTAGTGTTATGTACCTAAGAAGTTATCCCAATCAACCTTACTTCAAGGGTTATTCAGCTGGTCCAGATAAAAGTTGTGGAGATAGTTAATTATTCTTTTCTGTTTTTTGCTTTCAAATTTTGCTCATCTGTCTTTAAAAGAACTTTCTTATGCTGAAGATTTATGCCCTTACAAGGCAGGACAAGAAGCAATTGATGGAAACTAATCAAGGAGAGAAGCAACCTAGAACAAAGGAGGAATTTCCTGACACTAAGAAAAATTAATCAGCTTGTGAAAGTAAGTGAGACTGTTTTTAGATTTCCTCCTGTCTCTTATGGGCTGGAGGACAGACAGACAGTGAAGTCTGGAATGGTTACAACCTAGCACAGGCTGGATTGCTTAAAAAAACAATGTTAGATGGGGTCCTTGCAGAGGTGAAATTCAGCTGGTTCTAGCAGGTTCGCTAGAACTGGTAGTAATTTTTCTAAGCAGTTCGGAGAACTGGTTGTTAGAAGAATTTTTTTTTTTTACTTTACAGGGTTAATCCTGCAAGGAAGGCAGGAAAGAAACATCCTGGTGTTGTTTCTAGTCTCATCTTGATTGCCCTGCTTACAGAAACTGCCCACCCAGTCACATGACCCCCCCCAGCCATGCCCACCAAGCCACGCCCACAGAACCGGTAGTAAAAAAAATTGAATTCCACCACTGGATCCTTGATGTTGTCCGAGCTTGGTTGTTTTCTTGTAGATGATTGATTACTAGATAATGAACTGGGTAACAGAGATTTTACTAATGATATTACCTAGCTGGGTAATGCAGCATCTGCAAGAAAACAGCCAAGCTTATAGAGCACCAAGGACCCCACAGTTCAAACTTGAGCCGCAAATATTCTCTTCTACCAATACATTGTTAGGTTTCCAACATTGGAAAACCACCATAAAGAACTGCACAACATTTTTTTTTTAACTAAACTTCTTCCTGGCTAATACGATTAATTCAATACTCCCTTCTTCCAATCCTAGATCCAGCCAAGATTCTAACATAATATTTACCAGAGCGATATTCTCCAGGACAGAATTTTCCAGAAGCCTCCATAGAAGAAGAGTTTTTCAAGGTATCCACCAACCTCTCCTCCCTCCCTCGTTGGAACAGATGCTATCTGACAATCAGATAAGTTGTTAATCTTTGTTCCCCCGTTATCAGAAGAGAAGCCTAATGTTCCATATAATATAGTTAAATTTTGTATTGCAGCTATTAAAATAAAATTCTGCTGAATGACATCTGCGGTAAGGAAGAACAAACGCCAAGCCCGGGGTATGTTATGTTGCAAGCTACATCACTGGAATTTTACATACATTTTTAAAAAGGTTTTATTACGCTATATTATTGTAATGTAATTTTGCTATCCAATTCTTTTATTGTTCTGAGTGTTGATTGAATAAATGTGTGCCTGTGTGTTTGCACTTTCTCTCTCCCCTAAACCGTTTAGCTGCCCCTCCTACTGTTATCAGGCAGCTGTATTGCCCCATGACTTAATAATAATATCTTCATTGAAAAAAACTGAGTTTTAAAAACAATTACACACAACAACCTTTTTTTAAAAAAAAATAAATTTTCACATATTACAATTCCTTTTTCCCCCGACAGTACATATATATATCTATTATTGTTGGAGTACTACTAGTTAGTTTTGTTTATATACATCCATGATTTCTAATCTATACATTCCTTATCCATTTGCTTGCCTAATTCTATTATGTATTATCCACTGGTACCATTTCCTCCAAACTTTATGCCCATTACAGGCAGCCTTCGGTGTACAACCACAATGATGTCCCAAATTTTGGTTGCCAAGCGAGGCTGTCGTTAAGTGAGCTGTTCGCCATTTTGTTGTGACTTTCTTTGCCAAAGCTGTTAAGCAAATCACACAGTTGTTAAGCGAATCACACAGTTGATAAGCGAACGGAGCTTACATGAAAATGAAGCTTACATCGTGGAAAATTATATTTTTTTAAAAAAGAATTAAATCATTTTTAATTTTGAAAAGAAAAAAAAAGGAAGTCCATAATATGACTCAGCTAATTAATAAAGTACAAGATATTGCATTTTTACGCATGACCTATTTTATCCATGACTCAATGTGATCAATTAATTTCCGGGCACATTAAGAAAAGAGCAGAAATTAGAGGAAAACGTTCTACAAAGTGGCAGCGTCTAAATGTTTCCTGTGTATGAATTCACCCCTTTGTAGATGATGACAATTCACAATTTAATGTGGTTCCCCCCTCAACCATTCAGTAACAAAATGCAAGCAGTATGAGACATTTAATCAGACAAGTATCCTGTTACATTTTATTCATCAAATGTGCTTATAGTAGTTCTCAAAGCAATGAGAACAATCCACAATTTAAACTCAGGTTACAATTTTATACTCAGCCTAAAGTCACTTGCCCTGAGATGGGCAGCTATATAAATTGGATTAATAGAAGAATTAAATAAAGGATACATAAATGTATTAGTAGAAGGAAAGTGATATGACTTTGACAGTGTTTCTCTATCAAGAGGAAGTCTGAACTCTTTCTGGTCCATATATAGTTGGTTTCTTTATATAACCTTGGAATGGTCAGATACTCTGGTATTGTGTCACCTGTTCACAGTGGTTTTTTGCAGAAGCAAGCAAGAGACACTCATTTTGTCTAAGATGGGAAAGACCCCAATAAGGATAATAATAAGAATAATAATGCATCAAGGAGAGATTCAACCTAGAACTAAGGAGGAATTTCCCGACAGTGAGAACAATCAACCCATGGAACAGAAGTTGCCTTCAGAAGTTGTGGGAGCTTCATCACTGGAAGATTTCAAGAAGAGACTGGAGTGCCCTCTGTCAGAAATGGTGTAGGGTCTCCTGTTTGGGTGGGTGGGGTTGGACTAGATCAGGGGTGGGCAATTGTGGCTCTTTTATGACCTGTGGACTTCAAATCCCAGAATCCCTGGGCAAGGCAACCTAAATAAAATGGAGGAAATGTTTTGAAGTGTAAGTGTAAGGATTTGAAGCCACAATTGCCCACCCCTGGACTAGATGACCTACTCCCATGATGGCGAACCTATGGCGGAGCCATCTTGCTGGGCACACAAGCTATCGGCCAACTTACCTCCAGCTGAGCATGCACATGTAATTGCACATGCACGCATGCGCGATTGCAGAGACCCAGCTGGTCTTTGGGCATATGCTGTGCATGCGCACAATTTCAGCAGGAAACCCAGTTGGTCTTCGGAGCTCTCTGCACATGCACATACGATTGCTCATGTATGTGTGAGTGCCTGCACGCAGCATTTCATGTGCAAAAGCTGCATGCAGGTGCAAATGTTTGCAGCTGCACATGCTGTGCACCTGGAGGAGCCGCACGCAAGTGCAGATGGCATGGCGCAAAGCATGTACTTTTAGGCACTTGGTAAGTAAAAGGTTCGCCATCACTGACCTACTCTGTTAATCTG
>JAEANM010013307.1:0-14449 GCA_017656035.1 Myanophis thanlyinensis | reverse complement strand
CTATCTAAGGATGAAGGGAGAGAAAGAAGGAGAGGGAGTGAGTGGAAAAGAGTTTTAATGCTTCAGGACGTGAGCAACTTTCATGGCATTCTCCCCATTAAAAAATAAATGTGCTAGGGAAAGGGTAGTACAGTATGTAGAACTATTCGTTATCAGGTTTTGGTGTTGCAAGAAGTGTGATGGGAAAAGAAAAGTTCTTTTGGGTAGGCTTTCTTTCTCTTGGAATCAGAAGGAAAATAATTTAAGAATTATTGTAGATTCCAAGAGCTTAAATGCTGATTTCTTTTTATGAGGATATAAAGTCTTCACCAAGTTAAATTTTATGATTCTAGAAGATCTGATAAGTCATCAGTGGGAATCACTTTTCAAGCTGATTCCCTCTAGTCACATAGAGTAACAAAAGTCCTCATCCCGGTCTCATAAAAAGGAAGCAAACTGCTCACATGCATTTTCTTGAGGTTTGCAAGAAATCTGAGAACCTTTTGTAGTGGCAAGTTACTATCTAAAGGAAGGTCAGTTACAGTAAAAAAAAAAGATGTGAACAAAAATACTGACTGCTTCTAAGAGATTCCTGACTGACTTGCTGCCATCCTTTTGTTGCTTTTTTAAAGCTCCTGTAATCTGTGGTGAAAGGACAGCAAGTCAGCCATTATGCAACAAGGATGCCTTCCCCATTTACTGTGATCAGGGTTGCATGTTGCTGGGTTGATTAGATTGGGAGAGAAGGGGCACGTTAGAAACAGAGACAATGTCAGCTCTGTCTCGGTCAAACTTCAAGAAATAAAAACCCTGGATCCATGAGATTTGAATACAGGTATTATTTTACTAAAGCATGGCTGATTACAGAAAATCTAAGCAAGGTCTGGCAAAAGACCGCAAAAACGCACATACCAAAAGAAACTAAAATCCCTCCCCTCAAACTTTTGCCCAGTCCATCCAATCCAAAATTCGGCACAGGTCATGCGGCATCTGCAAGGTGGAGTTGGAGATGTTCGTACGTCCCACGGCACACGACCTTGACCTGAAGAAAATATGCAGCAATCTCATTAACCCCAACTCCCCCCTCCCCCCCCGTTATTATGGCAGCTGACAGAAAAAACTAGAAGCAGGAATTATATGGAGGTTCTACGGCAGGAATTATATGGAGGTTCTATGGAGGCTGACAGACAAGCTTTGGAAACAGGATACTGAAACCCTGTGGAAAGAAGAGTCAGGTAAAGGTGGCTCAAAGACAGGAGGTAGGATGAGGTAAAATATCACGTCAGTAGAAACATGGCTAGCCCATAGATTCTGTAGAACCAGACAAATGAAAAAGAAAATGCTGGCTTTGTTGCAGTTTCATATGGACAAGGATATTCAGATGTCAGTAGGAAGACGTTGTTATATCTTCGGAAAAAGAAATAACAAGACGTTCTTTGTATATATTTTTGTTGTATGTATGTATGTATGTATATCTTTTTGCATCTCTCCATCTTTCTTTCTGATCATTAGTTTTTATGTGTATGTTCTGTAAAACAATTGATAAATTATTCTTTAAAAAGGCAGTACATCCCCCTAGCTGTGCTGTGCTTTCCCAAGGAAGCTCATAATATTGTAATAACCTTTTATTAAAAAAACAAACAGGTAGTCCTTGAGTTAGGAATATAATGGAACCTGCCAATTACATTCGTAACCTGAGGATTCATGTAAAATGAACGTGAAAATTTCCTTTCATTCACACATTCACTAATTGAATGAGTGGGTCATTAAGAGCACATGAGGCATCCCAGAGTGGGGGTGGCCATAGGGGGTCCTTTGTGTTTCTGATCACCCAAGGCATCTCCCAACTCTTTGAAATACCTCATGCTCCCCACAATTGCTTCTCCCCCCCATTCCCCCTACCATGCTGAGTCTTCACAGGCACTGGACCTATAGAGACTCATCTCACGAAAATCTAGCAAGCTGTCTCCTCTCTGCCATGGTTTCTTTGCCTGCTCCTGGTACTTCAAAAGTGGAGCAGTGAGAGCAGAGACAGTGGGATGAGTGCACCTTGCTTGGCTTCGCTGACTCATCGAGGCTGCCTGCCGCTTCTGGAGCAGCGGGTGGCTTCAGTGAGTCTCCCCCTGGTATGTTTCAGATTTCAAAACACACGAAAGCATACCTGGCTGTATGCCACAACTAATGGGGAAATAAGCAACCCCCTGGCTAAGAGCCCAGAATGCTATCTCAGTTAAAATAAGGCTTGATAAAAACTCACAGATTCTCACAAATAACCTTTCCATATGGCTGACTTAGTAAAACTGTTGTTTCCTGCAAAGTTCCCCTCCCTTTGCTCCTCCTATAAGCTCTCTGGGAGGGGCCAATCATTAGCCACCTGTATTCTATTTTCTTCTCTGGCCCTGCTTCCAAAGCTGCTCCCTCCTCCTCACAGCCCTACACATATGCACATCAGGGACAGCCTCCTCGTGTTCTTCCTCACTGCTCCCTGACTCAGAAGCCAACTGGTGGCCGACAGACCTGTCTAGTCCCTGCTCTGACTCCAAACACCCCCCCCCCGAGTCTTCCTCAGCCTCCAGGGCAGTCCCATAGTGTTCATCGCTGTCAGATTCCACCAACAGATGAGCCAGCTGCTGTTGGGCTACAACACCCCCAAAGATTTCTAGTCTCAGTGTTTGCAAGCCGATGGGATGCTTTGAGGCAGTGTGATTTTGCTGCCTCAAATCCTCCTGTTGGCTTGCAAAGTCTTTTGCCACAGATCTCATCCAGGCCTTGGTTCTCTGCGAATGGAGGACTGTATGAGATCCATGGGAAAAGACTTTGCAAATGGAGCCTTCCCTCTCTTTGCAAAGTTTTTTGCCGTGGATCTCATCCAGCCTTCTGTTCACAGAAAAGCAAGGCCTAAAGTACTGTGAGATCACACAACATCAGCTACCGATCTTTGCATGATCTCGCGGTACTTTAGGCCTCAGTTCTCTGAGAATGCACCAAAACAGGCAAAGAAACCAAAGGCTTGCTAGGTCTTCACAAGGTGAGTCACCACAGGCCCAATGTGTAGGAGGGAGGAATAGGACAAATGTTGCAGTGTCTCTGCAGTTGTTTGTAAAATGAACAACTACCATGATTTTGCAACATTCATAATCTCAGGATTGTGTCATATGTACTTGGCAAAGATATGTCATAATTTTGAACAGTGGCTAAGTGATTTGATTTGATGTATTTGATTTATATACCGCCCTCTCTCCCTAGGGACTTGGGGGAGTGAACTATTGTAACTTGAGGATTACCTGTAATTAACTTACCATACAAATTTAAACATCCTACCATAATTGCTGCTAAAATCCACTGTGCCTCATTCTATAAAGGATTTCTGACCATAGTTTGGCTTCAGGCACAGAATTAGCCTCATTTCATTCTCATCCAGGTAATTAGGTATACTGTAAATTGCAAGTAATTGTGTCTATCTCTGCCACTGTAGTAGCCTGTCTGTTTCTATAGTTGACAGCCAAAACAATAAGAGAGTATTTTTGAACTGATCTGTTTACACTCAGTAAAAATTGAGATACTGTAGAGACTGTCAGGAGTGTTGTGTGACAGAAGAGTGTCAGCAAGAATCAAAGGAAAGGTGTACAAGATAGTAGTGAGACCAACTATGCTGTATGGGTTAGAGACTGTAGCAGTGAGGAAAAGACAAGAGGCACAGATGGAGGTAGCAGAGATGAGGATGTTGAGGTTCTCTTTAGGAGTGACCAGGATGGACAGGATTAGGAACGAGCACATCAGAGGGACAGCTCAAGTCAGCTATTTTGGGGACAAGGTCAGAGAGGCCAGATTGAGATGGTTTTGACATGTGCAGAGGAGGGATAGTGGCCATATTGGTCGAAGGATGTGGGAGATGGAGCTGCCAGGTAAGAGGTCAAGAAGAAGGCCAAAGAGGAGATATATGGATGGCCACTCCAAGGATATCTGGGTACTTGTTCTTCTAAACCACAATAAAGTCAGTCCCAAAACCAACCTGACTTGAGAAGTAGCTGGAAGAAACTAATGCCAGTTTAAAACATACAAATCCAGTGTTCAGGGGAGAAGGAGAAAACTAACATGATAGGAAAGGCATTGTTGTAAGCAACTTCAGCAAATGGCAGAAGATCCTACCAGTTGCTCTGCTAGTAATCCACATAGCATTGTAAATATTGCTGCACTAGGGCATTCATGTGTTCTGTGGCCCCATTCGTAGCCAGATGAAACCCGGAACTAAGTCCTTGAGCCGTTCCTATTGACTTCAGGAACTGCCTCCAAAACTTCACTGTAAACTGTACTCCTCGGTTGGAGATTACTCACTTTGGGGCTCCATGGAGTCGATAGATATGTTGGATAAACATTTTGGCTAGTTTCTTCGCTGATGGAAGCCCGGAGCAAGCTATGAAATGTGCTTGCTTAGAAAACAGATCGATGATGGTCCAGATGTCTGTTTGCCCATTGCTAGCGGGAAGGTCTACAATGAAGTCCAAGCCGATTTCCTCCCATGGGCACAAAGGCCCGGCTATGGTTTGCAGGAGGCCAGGTGGCTTTCTGGGTCTTCCTTTCATGGTGGCGCAGATCACACAACTTTTTACATAGTTCTCCACCTCCAGTTTGAGGCGCAGCCACCAAAACTATTTGCACACTAAATGGAGGGTTTTTAAAAACCCAAAATGGCCTGCTGACTTGGCATCATGGCAGCACTCCAAAACTTTAATGCGCAGGCTAGCTGGGACATTTATTTTGGTACCTTTCCATGCTAGACCATCGCGGATTGTGAGGGAGTCCCTGTTGTCAAGAAACCAAGGATCCATGGTCAATGCTGTGATGATGTCCCCTGTCAGTGGGTGGCGGTCACCCGGAGCGCATTGTCGTCTTTGTGGTGGGTAGTTACTTGAGCTGCTGGCTGTGAAGGGGGCAATACTTACTGAATAATTTCTTCCTTTTGACTGTTGAACTGTGGTTTCTGGGACAGTGCATCAGCTGGAATATCCCCCCCCCATGTGTTTCAGCTTGAAATCAAAACATTTGAAGTATTGGGCCCATTGCACCTGTTTGGGAGACAGTTTTCTCGGATTTTTCAATGCTTCCAGGTTTTTGTGATCAGTCCATACCTAGAAGGGGATTTTGCTGCCCTCAAGAAAATTCCTCCAAGAGAGTAAGGCCCAACGAATAGCATAGGCTTCCTTCTCCCAGACTGCCCATCTCCACTTAATGTCAGTCAGTTTCTTGCTCACGTACACACACAGTTGTAACTGACCCTGGAGATTTTCTTGGAGCAGCACTGTTGCAACTGCACGTCACTGGCATTTGTTTGGATGACAAACAGTCATTCTGGATTGGGGTGCTGAAGAACCGGTTCCTGCACCAAAAATTGCTTCAGAGCCTCGAATGCTTTTTGGCATGTCATTGTCCATTTTAGCAGCTGCGTGGGCCATGGTTTGGGGTTTTCTTCCCTAGTTTTCAGTAATTCAGTCAGTGGCAGGGCTATTTGGGCAAATGCGGGGATAAATTGCTGGTAGAAGTTAGCAATCCCTAGAAAACTTTGCAACTGTCACTGGGTTTGGGGTGGCTGCCAATCCAACACAGCCGAAACCTTTCTCGGATCCATTTCAATCCCCCCACTGGAGATTCTATAGCCTAGATAATCTATCACTTCACGATGACATTCACATTTTGACAATTTTGCATATAATTTGGCAGCGAGTAATTTCTGTAGCACCTGTCGGACTAACTTCACATGCTCCTTGAGGGTCTCACTAAAGATAAGAATATCATCCAAGTAGACCAAGACCCCCTGGTAAAGATGCTCATGGAGGACTTCGTCTATTAACTGCATGAACACTGAGAGAGCCCCTTGCAGTCCGAAAGGCATCACTTTAAATTGGAAACTCCCCAAGGGGCAGTTAAAAGCCATTTTCCATTTGTCCCCCTCCCTGATTCGCACCCTGTAATAGGCTTTGCATAAGTCCAGCTTGGTGAAGATCTTTCCCTTAGTTAAGTGATTTAGCAGATCCTTCATGAGTGGGAGGGGATAGGTGTTCTCCACACTCACAGCATTGATCCCATGAAAATCCATGCATAATCTCATCGACCCATCCTTCTTCTTGCGGAAGAGGATAGGGGCCACCACCCAGGAATTTGCTGGTTGAATGAAACCCCGGGCCAGGTTCTCGTCAATGTATTTCCTCAGTTCAGCCATCTCTTTAGGTGTCATTGAATACATCTTTGGTTTGGGCAGGGTAACTCCTGGCACAAACTCAATAGCATAGTCTGTGGTGCAGTGAGGGGGGAGCACATTGCATTCCTGCTTGCTAAAAACTTCTGCAAGATCCCGGTATTCCAATAGCACCTCTGTTAGGTCAGGGGTGACCCCAAGAGTGGCTGCTGTGTTCTTCCCTTCAGTTGTTGACTGGTTAGGGTACTCGAGACTGGGGAGGCTGTTTGCTGGGGGTGGAATGGGCCCCAGGGCTATTTTCAGTTTCCGGACACCCTTCTCCCATGTGATGGTGGGCCCCCATTTGTCAAGCCAGGCCAGTCCCAGCCTCAGAGAGTCTGTCATCTTAGGAGCCACCACAAATCACATGATTTCCCAATGGTGGCTCACTTCCAAATGGAGTGGTTCAGTCATTAAGGTGGCTGGCATGCCTCCCATTAGGCTCCCATCTGCTCGAAATGTATCAGCCGGGGCAGGGGCTGGGTGTGGATGCCTAGTTCCTCAACTATGGCTTGGCTCACCATGCACCTTGTGCACCCTGTGTCTAGGAGGGCATCTAGAGCTTTCTGTTTCCTGGGGATGGATAGATGGGCCTCAACCAGGAAAGGGGGGATATCCATACTCACCATCAGGTTGTTGCTTGTGTCCTCATCGCTCGGCTCGGGGCTATTTGGCGGGGTCAGGAATCCCCTTCCTCAGCCATCGGTTTGAGGGCTTGCTTTGCAGACTTCCTTTGGCTTTTTGCGGCGGAGCCCTCTTCAGTTTGGCTGGGGCCGATGGTTTCGCAAGAGGGACAGGAGTGAGCGCAAGGTATTCAGAGGCATGGTGGCCCATTTGGCCGCATCTAAAGCACATCACCTGCCGTGTGCTGGGCCCAGTGTCTGGGCTAGATGGCTGCACTGCTGGCCATCTCCCCATAGTTTTCCATGCCGGTTTCACTGCCGGAAACTTCCAATGGGGGTAACTTTTGAGGTGCTTCGCCATGGACAGGTGATACCAGTCGTGGATCCTCTCAGGGCACCCCGAATTCCGCATGCCTTGCAGAGTTCCAGATCCAAGCCCTCTTTGTAGTAATGGATCAACAGGTGATTGGGCCAGTCTCAGAGCTTCCCAACCACCCAGTGGAATTCCCAAATATAGTCTTTAGGGTGGCAGCTCTTCTGCTTGATCGCCTTGATCTCTGCTTCCGCTTCTTCCCTCTGTGTGGTGTCTTCAAAATGCTCACTCACTGCTTCTGAACTCGTGGAAGTTGTCCAGCTTGGGTGCTCCTTGCTGGTTCAATTTGGCCACCCACTCTGCAGCTTCCCTGTCATTCATCGCCTGGGTAATAGTGGCAGTCATCTCTCATTCGGTGACATAGCGATGCCCGTATGCATCGAAGTGCAGCCAAATGCAGTTCAGAAAGTAGGCCAGCTTCGCAGGGGTCCCATCAAATATTGCCTTGAAGGGGGGTGGCCTAGGCACTGTGATCTGTCATCCATTGCACTGGCTGGGCCTATGCGGGCAACTGCATCTGTGGTTGTGCCAGGTGTGGAGGTGCCCAAGCTGGCTGTGCTGGCCCCCACTGGCACTGGACCCATCCTTGCCCTGGGTAGAAAGCCCAACCTGGTGGGATCTGCACTGCAGGTGGGAGCCAAGGCACCTGCCAAAACCCCGAAGCTCCTGCCCCTGGAGGTGGGGCTGGTGAGGCAGCTTGTAGCCTGGGGCTGCTGCCGATGGCCACCACAGCTGACAAGCCTGGCTGGGAGGCTCCCTGTAACACTCCGGACCCAGTCCAGGGCTGCACTGCCCCAATCATTGCTCCTCCTCTGGCCTGCGACACGAAGGAGAATTTTGTGGGGGGGAAGCACCCATCCAGCTGGCAGTCTGGCCTGAAAGTGGGATGCACTCCCCGTGTACAGGTGCTCCAGCTGCTCCTGAAGGCTTCCCACCAATATGGTTTGGGTGGAGGGCGGGATAGTTTGGCTTCTCGGCTCCACTGCTTCAAAGCTTGACGTCTCCCTCCAGCTCGACACTAGGTGAGGCAGCGGATGAATCCTGGCCTCTGGGGCACCCTGCAGCCCCTGAGTTGCCACCTCTCCACTGAGTTGGATTGGCTCCTCTTGGACATTCAACCAAATCACTTGCCCTTTTGGTTAGGCTCCTTGTAGGAATTCAGGCTCTGTGCCTGATGCTCCTTTGATTGCGGTCAACGTCATCTCCATCAGGCTGGCAGACTTGTTGAGGGCTGCCGCCGCTGCTCCCGTAGGCGAACCTGTGGCAGCGGCTTTTTTTTCTTCCACCTTCCTTGAGCTCTTCCACAACCCAAAACTTCAGGAAAGCGCCAGGGCTCAAGACTCCGGCCGCCAAGATCAGAAGATTTTTCCTTTTTGGGGATTCGGGATAATGTCAGAGTTCCACACAACATCAGCAATGCAATCAGAACTCCAAAGAGACAAAATCCAAGGAATAAGATTTTATTGAAGACATTGTTCTGGTACGGCCTGGAGAAATCCTAAATCTGAAATTCCTGGGTGTCAGCCTATAGTTGCTTGCTTAATGTCTGTCGGCTGCCATGGTAACAGGGGGAGGGGGGAGCTGGGGAAAGAGAGCTGGAGGGAGATGGATTTCTTGAGAATGCTGAATATTTACTTCGCTCCAAGGTCACTGTCGATGAGAATGTTACGAACGTTTTCAGGTCCATGCCTATGGGAATGTTACGAACATCTTCAGCTCCACCTGCAGATGCCGCATGACCTGTGTAGGACTTTGGATTGGATGGACTCTGGGGAAATATGGGGGGAGGAATTGTGGTTTCTTTTGTTATATGGGTTTCGCGGTCTTTTTGTCAGACCTTGCTTAGATTTTTTCTGTATTCGGTCATGTTTTAGTAAAATATTACCTGATTTCATAAACAATGGATTCAGGGTTTTTATTTCTTGAAGTTTGATCAAGACAGAGCTGACATTAAGCAAGGTCTGCAAAACCAACCCACCCGGAGAGATTTCTACCGTGGGGTTGTGCAAAAAAAAAAATGTCAGGTCACGAGTGCGAGCTAGAGGACCTAGGGGCTCATGATTCGATTTCATCTCTCACCCACGCTTGCTGAGAGGAGATGGAAGGCCTGGAAGAACTGCACTTGGAAGAAAAGGTGTTTCGACCAAAGGCTAGATGGTCCCTGGGAGTGGGACACGAAAAAGAAGCAGGCGAAGCCCTTCCTGGGATAACAGTAAGAAGACACTGATGAGGGAAGGGCCTTGGGCTAGATGCAGAGAGGGAAGATCACAGGCTAACCCATGCCTTGCAACTTTTGCAAGAAGTTGTAGAAGACAAACAAATGGGGGAGGGAATGGACTGAGAATTCTCCCAGCTAGAGGAACCCGAGCAAGCAGAAAGGGGGGAGGAAGCTGAAGAGTTTGAGCAAGAAAGGGAAGCCCTAACCCAGCAACGGGCACCAGCTAGAGCGGCTCCAGCTGCAGCGGTCGCCCCCCCCCCTTGGCAGCAAGAGGGAGAATACCCCCCTACATCGCATTCCAAAGATTCCAGCGCTAGCGGTGAAATACGGAGGGGATCCCAAGGCCTTGGGATTTTTCCTAGCCCAAGTTGATACATATATGGCAGAGTATGAAGATTATTTTACTAATGAAGTGGCCAAAGTGAGACAAGTCACCCTGGCCCTTGAGGGGGAGGCAGCAGAGTGGATGACCGGCCTCCACAATGATGATGACCCCCAACTGAGGGATTTGAATCAATTTATGCTAGCCCTCCGCAACCGGTTTGAAGACCCCTTGGCAGAGCAGAGTGCCAAAAACAAAATAAAAACCCTAAGACAGGGGCGCCGGTCAGTGGCTGAATACACCCAAGAATTTCGCAGCCTGGCGCAGCACATGCATGGCTGGTCCCAAGTATCCTTAATAGAGCTCTATAGGGACGGGCTTAATGATGACATCTATGAGACGTGCCTAGAGCCCTAGACCGAGGGGCCCCTCATGACCTGCTGCGTTGGTATGCCCTGGCCGGGAAGGTGGAACTCAACCATGTAAAGAACCGCAGATGGAACCAGTTTCCCTTTCACACCCCAAGAGAGACACAGAGAGCACCTAGGAGCGTTCCGACCACCAGGCCCAGAACTACAGCTTGTTTCAAATGTGGAAAGGAGGGGCATCGGGCTGCCGACTGCTTTAGCAAAAGCACCGCTAAACTGACCATTGTGACTCCAAAGAAAGGCGCGAAGCCCCCAAGCAGAACCCCTAGCAAGCCTCGCGAAACAGCACTCGAAGGTGTTGAGGTCCGGAAGTCTGGCCCTCCAGTCCAGGAGGAACTAGGAGCCCCGACCATGGCGGGAGAAACCGAATGGGACCCCAATGACAATTTGGGGGTAAGTCACCGGACGGGGCCCCTTACTATCCCTGTTGAACTACAGGCACCTTTCTCTCCCTCTAGGGGTAAAATGCTGGCCCTTTTGGACTCTGGGTGTACTAGATGCATAACTAACCCCAAAGTAATAGAAAAGATGGATTGAAATTAAGGACCCTAAAACCCCCCATTGCCTTCTGCCAACTAGATGGATCCATAGCGGGGGGGGGGAGCCCATTTTGCCACGAAACCGATCCAAATGTGGATGGGGGACCACCATGTGATGCTGAGTTTTGTCGTAGCTCCGGGAATGGACCGGCCCCTTATACTTGGACTACCCTGGCTACGGAAGTGGAACCCCCGCATAAATTGGAGGACGGGAGTGCTGAAAATTCGCTCCACACCACCGAAAGGAAAAGAAATCGCCGAAGCTCCACCAACTGACCATGTGGTGGAAATAGCATCCGTCTTGAATGAATACATCGAAGGGGAGGAGAAAATTCCAAGGGAGTATAGAGATCTGAAAGAAGCTTTTAGCGAAAAGGGGTCGAACCAACTCCCACCACACCGGGCCACAGACTGTAGCATTGAAATCCTCCCAGGAGTGAAACTCCTGAAACCAAAAATATACGCCATGACCCTGCGAGAGTTGGAGGAATTGCATCTTTTTATCAACAAAAACTTGAAACGTGGGTTCATTCAACCAGCAAGACCACGAGTAGAGGCTTCAGTACTGTTTCGAGAAAAGAAAGATGGCTCCTTGAGACTAGTGGTTGATTACTGCAATTTGAACTGCATATGCGTCGAGAACATGTACCCCCTCTCCCTCATGAAGGACATGTTGGCCCACCTGGCGAAAGGGAAAATCTTTACAAAATTAGACTTAAGAGAAGCTTACTACCACGTCCGGATAAAATAGGGGGATGAATGGAAAACAGTGTTTAACTGCCCACTTCAAGGTCCTTCCCTTTGGACTACAAGGGGCTCCTGCTGTCTTCATGCAACTAATTAATGAAGTGCTCCATGATCATCTCTATAAAGGGGTTCTGGTCTACTTGGATGACATTCTCATCTACACTGACACAATGGAAGAGCACATTAAACTTGTACGCTCCGTCCTGAAGAAACTTAGAGCCGCAGAACTTTATGCGAAACTCTCCAAATGTGAGTTTCACCAAAACAAGATTGACTATCTAGGGTATCGCATATCACATGAAGGCGTAGAAATGGACCCGGAAAAAGTGAGGGCAGTCTTGGATTGGGCTCCCCCACGAACTAGGAAACAACTACAAAGTTTCCTGGGGTTCGCAAATTTTTACCGACAATTTATTCCCTTATTTGCCAACATTGCTTTACCCATTACGAACCTGCTAAAGACTAAAGGAGAAGACAGACCTAAACCCGTTGGCTACCCTTAAATTGGACGATGGAATGCCAAGCTGCTTTTGAGAAACTGAAGAAACTCTTCGCGGCTGAACTGGTTCTTAAGCACCCAGATCCTGACAGGCCTTTCGTTGTTCAAGCCGATGCTAGCGATGTGGCTGTGGGTTCCATCCTCCTGCAGGCAAATGACACAGGTGGCTTGCAACCGTATGCTTACACCTCAAAGAAACTTACCGAAACTGAACAATGGTGGGCCATATGGGAGAAGGAAGCATTTGCCGTCAGATGGCTCTCCTCACTTGGAGACATTTCCTCGAAGGCGCAAAACATCCTTTCAAAGTGTGGACTGACCACAAGAACCTAGAGGCTCTAAAGACACCCCGTAAACTCACTCCTAAACAGGTTCGCTGGGCACAATATTTCAACAGATTCCAATTTTTCGCTTCACTATATCCCTGGTGGAAAGAACTTTATGGCCGATGCCCTATCACGACTACCCCAGTACAACAGTAAACGACAAGAGGTCATCCGACCCGTAATCCCTTCTAAACAACTAGCCATTCCAGTAGTTACCAGATCTCAAAAGAAGGCAACTGTTACCATTCCCACTGACCTGCATAGGCAAATACAGGAAGCTTTGAATGAGGACGACTGGTTCCTGACACACAAAAATGAATGCACCTTCAAAGATGGCCTAGCATGGATAGGCACCAAAATGTATGTCCCAGCCGCATTCAGAAAGATTGTCTTGGAAAGGGCTCATGATTCGAAAACAGCAGGACATTTTGGCTTTGTCAAGACCCTGCACCTCGTGAAAAGACAATTTCACTGGCCGTTTATTAAAAAAGACATTGAAAGTTATGTGGCCAGCTGCCCCATTTGTGCTTCAGCGAAAAGACCCCCTGGAAAACCGGTGGGCCTACTTCAGAACATGGCAAGGCCTACGGCCCCTTGGAAAGAAATTTCAATGGACTTTATCATTGAATTGCCCGAAAGTGGTGGAAATACAGTCATATGGGTGATCACTGACTTATTCTCCAAACAAGTACATTTTGAACCATGTACAAAGATCCCATCTGCCAAGACTCTCGCTAAACTTTTTATTCAACATGTGTACAGGCCGCATGGTGTTCCAGAATGCATTATCTCGGACCGCGGGATTCAATTCACTTCCCAATTTTGGCAAGAGTTCCTGAAATTGATTGGCTCCTCCCAGGGGTTAAGCTCCGCCCATCATCCTCAGACAAATGGCGCCTGTGAGAGGACTAATTCTGTTTTAGAACAATATCTCCACTGTTACGTCAATTATCAACAAGACAATTGGGCGGAGTTACTTCCATTTGCTGAAGTAGCCTATAATAACTTGGTCCACAGTAGCACTGGGTTTATGCCTTTTAAACTTGTTTATGGACTGGATTTTGTACCCATCCCCAAACTACCCCACGAAAACCCCATGATCCCGTCTTTGTCAGAATGGATTACGCAGCTCCAACAGGCCTGGCCAGTCACCAGAAAAGCACTTGATGACGCACACCAAGTCCATAAGAAACAAGCTGACAGAAAGAGAGCTCCTCATAGGAAGTTCAAAGTGGGAGATAAGAGTTTTCTTATCTACTAGACATTTACAGACCACTCAAAAGTCGAAAAAATTAGGGCCTAAATAGGTCCTTTTCCAGTGGTTAAGATTATCAACCCTGTCTCAGTTCAATTACAACTACCAAAGTCCTTGATTCACCCTGTGTTTCATGTTAATTTACTTAAACACGAAATCACATCTCAATTACGCCCTTCCCAACATGACCCTCCTGTGCCCCTTCTTATTGAGGGAGAGCAACATTTTGACGTTAAAGAAATTTTGGACTCCCGTAAACACAGGGGGAAATTACAGTACTTAGTTGCTTGGAAACATTTCCCCCTTTCCCATGCCGATTGGGTAGATGGCCGACATGTCCATGCTCCCAAACTAGTCCGACTTTTTCATTCCAAATACCCTGATAAACCTTGATGTTGTGTTTATTGCTACATGCCTTATGATGTTGTTGTTTTTTCTTTTTTAGGACTAACATCCCTAGTGAAGGGGGGCCGAATGTCAGCCTCTAGTTGCTTGCTTAATGTCTGTCGACTGCCATGGCAACAGGGGGAGGGGGGAGCTGGGGGAAGAGAGCTGGAGGAAGATTGATTTCTTGAGAACGCTGGATATTTACTTCGCTCCAAGGTCACTGTCGATGAGAATGTTACGAACGTTTTCAGGTCCATGCCTATGAGAATGAGAATGTTACGAACATCTTCAGCTCCACCTGCAGATGCCGCATGACCTGTGTAGGACTTTGGATTAGATGGACTCTGGGGAAATATGGGGGGAGGAATTGTGGTTTCTTTTGTTACGTGGGTTTTGCAGTCTTTTTGTCAGACCTTACTTAGATTTTTTTCTGTATTCAAATTCAAATTCAAATTTCAAATTCAAATTTTATTGGTCACATACACAATCATACATGGGTACGATATGCAGTGAAATGCTTA
>JAEANM010013306.1:0-14451 GCA_017656035.1 Myanophis thanlyinensis | reverse complement strand
TTTATTTCATAAACTTTTATTAGGGTTTTTTTTGGTTGCTGCCATACACTGCTGGCTCATATTTAAATAATTGTCCACTAGATTTAAGTCATTGTCAACATGATCTGTATTTAACAACCCCATGCTGGCTTTTACTTATAACTAAAATTCTACTTTAGTTTTATATATAGTTAATAATAAAAAGAATTATATATGCTATATATAATTAATTTAATATATAGCTAAAATGAATCAATATTTTCCTATATAAATTGGTTGATTTCATTTATTTTTAATTAAAATAACAATGTTGTTAATAATGCCTTTTAAAAATATAAAATGTAAAGAAAAAATGGCTACAAATGATTTATATGTGATGCATTTCCTTCAACAAATACCTACTTGTCCAAAAGCACTTAAAGTTTGTCAGATGATGTACTGTAAACAAAATTCAAGGAGCAAGTAGATTGCCATATTAGAGTTCACTATAAATTTATAGATTATGCTTCCTATAACCATGTAGTGCTCCTATCCTCTCTTTTAGATTTATATATTCTTTTTGTTTTTAACTCATCTATGTTTTTTATCTTCTAGCTTTTCAAACTTTTTTGTAGATTTTTATTTTTATTCCAATATATAATGTCTATACTATGTTGATCTATGACTGTAATAAAGATACAATTTGGATTGATTTGATTTGATACACATCAAGTAGGAACTATTATAGCCAAAATGAGTGCTGACTATTTTGATTTTTTGGTTCAGAAGATACCCTGAACTATGGCATGGTGCCATTTCAAATATTTGTGAGTTATAAGCATGGAAAACACTAAATTAATCATATCTCTTTTTTGCACTATTTTCCTATAAAACACACACCCACACACACCCACATGTATACATGTGTGTTTGTGTGTTTTATTCAGGGACATTAATTTCCATGCTTTTTTGTGCCTATGTTTGTGTAGAACACTCCCAGGCCGAGCCCAAAGAAGTATTCATGCTAACCAGAGATCTAAATCCAGTCCAGTCTTCTTTGAATTCCATTAATTCTTATCTGTGACTAATTTTTTTGAGCATTAGTAGGTTAGATTAGAGAGCTTAATGCTTGCAACAAACCCTGATATACATTTGAACCATGCTTGACAGGACAATTGACCATTCTGCCTTCAATGAGCAGATCATGTCAGCTGCAGGATGGATTAACTTACAACCCCTAGGAATCAAAGAACTTGCTGTGGAAATGTCCTATGCCTTGGACACAATCAGATCATAATTTGCAACCATTCCATCCTAGGTACCTCTCTTGGCTTCCCTTGCTTCTTTATTCCTTCTACTAAGTTACCCACCTTCAGCAGCTGATTGCTTGCTGTTGCATCATCAAGATCATCAAGAAAACAAATGATCAAATATCTGAAAATGGGAATCAAGGTGCAATTTGACTTTTGCTTTCCTATTTGAAAGCTGGAGGGCTCACTAGCTTAAATGTAAACACTTTATGTAAACACTTGCAGTTTGCTCTGATCTATTTGGAAATGCCCTAGGACTGCTTTCTTATTAAGTAATACTAAGGCACTTTTCAGCCTCACCTTCATCCAATCTGTAATATTAAGAAAGGTAAATACTTCCTTGAACTAAGTCCATTCCTATGATTAAAGACACACATTATTTCCAACAGCAGTCCTTTTGTAAAACTAGAAATAGGAGTAGTGTGAAAATAAAAGAACACTGCTAATTAATTTCATACCCTAAGAAACCAGATTTCACTATTGTTAGGCTAAAAATATTTCCATTACAAGAATTCCTGAAGTTGAGAGCATTGAAAGTTAAGTGACTCTGTCTTATTATACATTTGTCAGAGACGCTGGTAGCTTATATTTATCTGTCTATTTACTGTCTATTTACTCTTGGTATTACATATGCTTGTATCTTTGGAAGTTGAACTACTTTCCATATATCAAATGTCTTTGCTATATAGAAATAGACACCTACACAGCCAGATAAGCATGGGCACATCAGCTGCATAATGAATTTTCAGATAGAATAACTTGCCCTATTTTGGTAGCAGCGGATCAATATTATGTAAAACTCACTTTCTTCCACAAGAATCTTTCAAAATAGACCTGATATTTATTCACAACTGAATGATGATATATCTTAAATTAAAGACCTTGAGCTTTGGTTGATCAAGTAAAGTCAAGTAGGTTTTATTGTCATTTCAACAATATACAGTACAGTGCACAGTGAAATGAAATGCTTTCCCAGGACCAAGGTGCTTCATCAGACAACATAGATAAAAGAAAAAGAAAAACAGCAGGACACAGAACTACATATAACTCTAAATCTAAGAACTTAGAAAAAAGCTAAATACACAACTATTTATGGTTCCAGTTTCTTTGTGTTGAGGAGTCTGATGGCTTGTGGAAAGAAAAGTGTTACACAGTCTGGATGTGCAAGTCTGAATGCTTCTGTACCTCTTTCCAGATGGCAGGAGAGCAAAGAGTATGTATGAAGGGTTGTCAGCCACAATGTTTCTGGCTTTATGGATGCAGCATTTGGCATAAATGTCCATGACAGAGGGAAGAGTAATCCCGATTATCTTCTCTGCCATCCTCACTATTCTCTGTAGGATCTTGTGATCCTAAATGGTGCAATTCCCAAACCAGGTGGTGATGCAACTGTTCAGCATGCTTTCGGTCGTCCCTCTATAGAAGGTTATAAGGATGTGTGGTGGAAGCTGTGCCTTCCTCAGTTTCCTCAGAAAGTAAAGATGCTGCTGGGCCTTCCTTGTTATGGAACTGGTGTTGAGGGACCAGATGAGATTCTCTGTCAGGTGAAAACCAAGGAATTTAGTGCTTTCTACTATCTCCACAGAGGAACCATCAATGTTCAGTGGGGAGCACTTATGTTGTGTCCTCCTGAAGTCAACAACCATATCTTTTGTTTTGTCTACATTCAGAGACAGGTTGTTGGCTTTACACCAGTTCATTAACTTCACCACCTCCTCTCTGTATGCTGTTTCATAATCTTTGCTGATAAGCCCCACCATGGTTGTGTCATCAGCAAACTTAATGATGCAAAATATAATTCAGGAAAATCTTCTAAATTGTACCTGTTCAGATAGAACCCTATGGTTCACATAGTTTTATTTATTTATCCTGAACAGATAGAAAAATGCTTTATTCTTCTAACTGGTAGCATCACTTGCTTTAATGATTCACCAGTTCAAAATATCTTTAAAGGATACTGTTCTATGAATGAAACAGTTAACTTAAATGTATAATTTGTAATGTATCTTTAAAAGTATGTCAGATAAATGTTGAGGGTAAGAGGTGAATTTTTCAGTGGTTTTGTTTAAAAAAAGAGTTGGAAAGGACCTTGGAGACCATCTAGTCTAACTTCCTGCACAAGCAGGAGGGGCTATACCATTTCAGACAAGAGGCTGTCCAGTCTCTTCTTGAAAATCTCCAATGATGGGATAGCCACAACTTCTGAAGGCTAGGATTCCCGCTGGTAAAACAAAATAGAACTAATATTAAAATAAAAAGAATAAAACAAAACAAACAATAAGCTTATTGCATTTTTAAAAAAAATTACCAATGAAGAATCTTTCCCTTCAAGGATAGTTCAATTGCAGATATCAGGTCATAGAAGTACTTATCCAAGAGACATAAAATTATGAAAGAAGGTTGGGAATCGCAAAAAGATATTTTGTAACATTGTGATGCAATATTCAAATGGTACAATTTTTATATTTTGTAGCTATTTTGACATATTTGCCACAGCAACAAATTATTGTTAAAATACGCCATCCTATTTTATCTTACATCTTATATTATTTTATTACCAGGAACAGAATTTAGCAACATTTCCATCTGAATTTGCTTTATTTCAAATGAAGCATTCCTCTGAATTTGCTATGTAGTGAAAGATTAGAATGGCTTAAAGTCCTATTGTGATCTTCTCAGGATCTTCTGGACAGTTATGTGAGAGTATAGAAAACATTTCTGCCCAGACAGCTGCAGAAGGAAGTCCAAACTATGTGATAGCAACTATTTGATAAATTTGAAGGTTATTCCTTTGAAGATTAGACTTACCCTGCTTATCCTGTCTTTTTGTAGAATTCTGAAGTTCTTACTAAATCTCTGTTACCAAGCTAAGTCCCTACAGGTCTGTTTGAGCTTATATTGTGATTATGCTGATTACCTGTAGTTAGTTTAAAGCTACTATATTTGTTATTTATTGTTATTACTTTTTTTCCTGTTACTTGTTCCTTGTTGATTTTCCAGAGTCCCATGTTTGAGATTGTTGGCTATATAAATTGGATGGCTGAATAGATAGATTAGAAATATTGTTCAATTCTAATTAATAGTATAAATTAGTAATTGATAGATAGCAATGAGGATATAGCCTTGAATAAAAGATCAGATTAACATTATCAGTTGCAAGATGCTGAAAATTAATTATCTAATTTTTATATTTCTAGAATGTATTAGCAAATGAGATGGTATTTGAAAAGCCCACAACATTCTACAGCCTTTTAAACCACATCTTCATAAATTATCTTAAATATTGGAAAAAATATAGGATTATAGTTTTGGTTGCTTGGCATGGAATATCTTTAATTTAGTCAACTTCTAAATCATTTTTTTTTTGTGTAAGTCTAGACTTGCCCTCACATTCTGGCTATGTTTTGTTTACTTGGTTTCAGAGGTTGAGACCTTATTTCTATGTTGAATTGGTAGACAACGGAGCTGAACAAACACAACCATTCAGGTTCTCATATTAATCCCCTTATTAATACGCAGAACCTCTATCCTCAAACTTCTTTGATATTTTTTCTGTTTCTTGTCTTTGCAATTAGGCCAAAACTGAAGTATGTTTCTTAAAGACCAGAAATGACAGGACATTGGTTACAAAGTCTGAGCAGCAACCTGGATAAGCCAAAGATGAACTCTCAAAACACAAACAAACACTCCCCCCCAAAAAACCCCACACATCACTAGGGCTGAATTCTTTAAAAGCAAACTTCTTTGTGAATGTTATTGCTTTCAGATAATTCAGTAGTATCAAACTGGGATCAAAAAGCCAAGCTAAATAAGTGTGGAATTTCTTAAATTTAAATTCAAATCATATGATTAGATTCAGAGCCAAAAATTCATTCTGATAAGAGTAATTCTTAAACCAGCTTGTTATTCTTGTGCAATTTATGTATTAAAATACTGAGTATATTATTGATATGTATTGATCAACAGCCTTTTTTTATTAAAATCTGATAACAGCCTCAAGGCAATGCTAGAATATTGTTTACCTTGCTGTTTTTAAAGGTTTCAGTTTCTAAATTAAAAAAAACATTTTTGAGGACAGGATAAGAATTAAATTAATTATACTGTAGACATTTTCAAGAAAGAATAAGTTTCTCTTATTTTGTACATTAAATCTTCAAGAATGCAATTCATAATTACAGATTGAAAAGATTGAAACAATGTGCTTTGTTGAAAGTGGCACAATATTTTTTGTACATCTAGTTATGGAGCCATGATTTACTTTCACTTTATTTCTGACTAAAGAAGGACATGAAACTGTAGTTATATTATGGTTACTGCTATTTATTATTTGCAGTTTCCTCTATCATGTATCATGAAATTAGGCTATTTATAGTATATCATTTATACTACAATTTTACATTTTTTAATCTGGAAATAAGCCCTGTTATAGAGAATTAAATCGATATGTACGGATTTATATTGAAATTGAATACTTAATGCAGTATTTTTTTTTGAAAGAAACAAGATCATGACGAAAAACTTATTTGGTCCAACTTAAAGTTTATAATATAGGAAGCAGGTGTACAAGTTTACAATAACATTTTTTCAAATGAAATGAATTAAAATTGGAGAAAAGGGAGAATTGCATCCTATTAATTTCAGGAATGCCATTGATTAGATTACATCCACTATAAAAAATTGAAGTGTTGAAGAAAGCAACAATGGTTAAACATTATTATTCTGCTTCATTTATTAAAAATCAATTATCACATGAGAGTACATATGGACTTATAATCATTGTTATGTCTGTGTGCATTAACAATGCTTCATTGTTTATGTAAAATTTTATGGACATTAAGCAAGCATAAGCAAACAATAGCTTTCCTGCTCTAATCTACTCTAATGTTGGTGCAATTGGTTACCTTGTGGTATCAATCAACTGATCAATGAACCGATCAATCAATCAATAATGTTTTAAGAAATATATCCTTAAAATTAGAATTGACCAAAATAGATTCCAGTCATAAACAGATAATAAATACTTTATGTCTATTTAAAAATCATAATCATAAATACACAATATTAATCTGTTATTAATGTTAATATAATGTTAACAATTGAAGCTTTCCTGGTTTAATTCTATATTGTGAATGTCCACCATAGAAATTTTTAAATGAAATTTAAAAGATGTTCTTCTTTAAACTACAATAAAATGGTGAAAGGGAGTTATTTTTCCCAAGCACTAGTTTGAAAGCAGTTGTTTTCTTGTTCATTCTGTTCCATTTCAGACAAGGAAATACAAATCACAAAGAAAAGAAAAAGGCACATTTGCTGAATGCTTTGATGACTTCGATCATTCAGATCAAATGAATAAAAATATTGTTAGCTACTATTAAAATTATCCAAATAGTTTTTTAAATGTGTACATAAAATATAATGAGATATTAAATGATATATGATATGATATTACAATAGAAAGCAAGTCTAGTAGTGTTTAAGGCATCAAGCTAAAAGCAGGTGACTATGAGTTCTAGTCCCGCCATAGATATGAAAGCTGGCTGGGTGACTTTGGGTTAGGCACTCTCTGTCAGCCACTAATATCAGATTTGGCAAACAAGCTGATTGATAAATTTCTGTTGAACTGATGAATCAATGCTTGATACATATCAAACATTTACAATTATCTCATTGTAAAACATACAGGATTTCATGAAAAATACTTAATTTCTCTTTGTATCACAAACTCAGTAGACTTTTGAAACCAAACTTTTACTTTCTGTTTATGCATAAGAACCAAATTCTTATCTACTCAGAATTCCAACAAACTTAAATAACAATTTATATGAAGAAAAAATACGGCAACAGGCAAATATCGAATTTTAATTACAATTTAGAAATAATAAAAATGCATTATTTTAATTCAATAACAATTTTATAGTAAAATGCAATCCTATGAATTACAAATAATTTAATCATAGGATTTAGTGGCCTAAATGTCTTTGTATTAATAAAACAAGATAATTCATTTTATACTTTTAATTTCTAAAATATTATTTCATCTAAAGTTGCAATACAAATGGGAAATAAATGAAAAGGAATTCACAAAGTTGTATTCAAACATTTAACTAACGTAAATTAAATAAGTGCATGAAATCCTCCAGTGCAAGGAATATGATTAATGTACTTTTTGATTGAATTAGTTTGGTATATTAAAAAATAGGTGCTAATCCCAGAAGTTCCTCAAAGCATTAAAGACAAAGAAAAATTTCTCTTTTATCAATATTCTGAATGTTTTCTTATTTTCTTTTGCAAATCCTTTTGGGACAACAATTTACTATCCTTGAAGCTATTTGGAAGTTATTGGAGTCAGTTCTCCCATCCTAAAACTTATAAAAAGGAATACTAGATTAGAAAAAAACAACCAGTGGCTGAAATCTCATGAAATCTTACACATTTTGATGGACCTTAGTGATCTCACTCAATATTTTTAGGCTCTCAGTCAATAATTAATTCTCTCTGAAATATTGGCTGGTTTGACAATATTCCTCCCCATCATGCTCCCCTCCAAAACAATAGCCAACACCAAGCTGTAGACAAGAAGCAGCTGCATTTAGAAAAGGATAAAGAATCTCACTCTCCCACCTCCACTTCGATAAATTCTATTGTCATAAAAGAGAAAGTCCTTTGTGTAAGATTTAGAAAAAAATATTTTTATTCAGGAGCATAGTGTATGCCAGCAGAAAAGTTTGTATACTTTTGTAAATATTCATGACAGTTTTTTATTATCAGCTATCTCATTGAGACAGTATTAAATTGTTCCATATGTGATAGCTATCATATTTTTGTGCTATAGCTCATCACATCATTAAACTGATGCTTTCTGTGTTTATCCATGTGTCAATGAACTCTGTGTGAATATACAAGTATACAAGTGATCTTACTATGTGTATGAGACATAAGTTTATGATAAAAACAATTCTCTTATCTGTTTAGTGAGCCTTTGTACATAAGTTAGGAACAAGGAATGACTGAAAATGCTGCATCTAGCTCTAAATTGTTCAGAAAAATGGGGACCGATTCCTAGCCTAAATGTGCATAAAGCTATTTAGATCAGCACAGTTGCTTTTCCAAAAGACTTGCGCTACATTGATTTGCACTCATGTCTGAACCCCAAATTGGAGCCTTCTGCTTATGATTAGCACCATTTGCATTAACATGCATTTTTGTATTAAAAAGAGTGAGGAAAGGTAGGGGACAGGAATTCAGAAACAATAACTCCAGCAAATTGACATAAACCATCTGTCATTTCCTTGTGAGACCTTTGTTGATAAAAATCAGGAGGAAACAATTTTATATGCAATGTAAAGAATTTAGCCTGTGGAGATTTCTGTTTTGTTTGTAGTTCAAAAACAATAAATGTAGGGGCAACAACTAAGTAGTCTGTTAAAAGTTATGTTTCCTTCCCATTTCTCCCTTTCCTAGGATCACCAGGTTGCAATTAAAATTGCACAAAGTCAGAAATAGTAGACAGTAAAACGTATTTGGCACAAGACAGAATTGCGTACTTAGTAATTAATATTTCTATTTTTTACTTATTTTTTCTGTAAGTTGAGTTAATTTCCCCCCTTTTATTTTCCAAGAAATTTTTTTGAATATTGGACATTTGTGGTGATCTGACAGTTGTGCAGTTAAAGTAATCATAAAAACAAACAACTTGTTCAGCAGCAGAACAATAATTATATCCTACTGGAACAATTATGTTCTCTAATTATATATGAACTTATTTCCCTTAGGCAAACTAAGTTCAGAAATGCTCTCTTTTGTGTTTCAGCTAAATTGTTTTTTGCATTCTAAGTAACGCTTTGATTTATCTATGATCTCTATAGAGATGACAATTTTCAGCAAACTCTGAATTTAGAATAAATATATTAAAACAAGTTTTCCTCATATTTGTCTCAATTTAATGATTTCTCAAGGAAAGTTCAATACAGATTTATTTTAATATGATTATGAGATTATTGAACACATTTTTCAAGTGCAAGTTTGTTGAAGTAAAGAGACAGCAATGTGCTTGGTATATAGGTAATACCAACTGTGGAAAGATAAGATTCAGATTTACACATTTGCTTTTTAAAAAAATGAAATGACAATGAAAAGGAACAGGCTGTTACAATATATATTTAAGTCCCCATGCTTTTGTCCTAATCAGTTATTTTCATTATTGCATTTCTAGAATAAAATTCTTTTCTTTGACTATCTAAATCAGGGTGTCAAACTTGATTTCATTGAGGGTAGCATCAGGGTTGTGTTTGACAGGGTTGTGTGGGAGGGGTAGCCAGAGTGGGCATGCCAGCTCAATGTCACTTGTGTAGGGGGCACCTGTGGTGGCCTGAGCGCTCTGCCAACAAAAACGGGCTCATGAGCTCCATTTTGGGCTGTGGCGGCATCATGCAACCCTTTGCCAGTGAAAACAGAGCTCATGAAGGCTATATGTGGCCTTCCTGAGCTCTGTTTTCACTGGCTCAGGCCAGTCCAGGATGACCCCGTGGGCCAGATCTAAGCACCCTGTGGGTCAGATCTGGCCCCTGAGCCTTGAGTTTGACACCCCTGATTTAAATAAATGTTTTTCAGACTTGGAAACTTTAAGATGTGGACTTCATCCTGGCTAGGAAATTCTGTGAGTTGAAAACTACATATCTTAAAATTACCAAGTTTGAAAAATGCCCTGTAAATCAATATCAAGTTCTCATCTTCACTGGATATGTTATCAGAGAACAGAACAGAACAGAATAGAACAGAACAGAACAGAATAGAAGTTGGAAGGGACCTTGGAGATCTCCTAGCCCAACCCCTACTTATGCAGGAAACTGTACCATTTCAGATAAATTATTATTCAATCTCTTCTTAAAAGCTTCCAGTGTTGAAGCATTCTCAATTTCTGGAAGCAAGTTGTTCTGCTGATTAATTGTTCTAATTCTCAGAAAATTTCTTCTTAATTCTAGGTTGCCTCTCTCCTTGATTAGTTTCCACCCATTGCTTCTTGTCCTACCCTCAAGTGCTTTGGAGAATAGCTGGCTCCCCCTTCTTTAAGGCAACCCCTGAGATATTGGAACACTGCTATCATGTCATCCCAGTTCTTTTTTTCATTAAACTAGATGTACCCAATTCCAGCAGCTGTTCTTTAATTCCAACAAGCATTCTTTAAAAGTTATATATTTACATTATTAAACAAATATTAATTTGAAAAAACCTGAGCAAAAACATTAGTAAATGTGAGTGTGACTCTATCACATTACCTCTCTTTTTAAACATCTATCATTTTGCCCTCTGGGGGAAAACACTGGAATAGTATCTACAAAAACAGTTTTAGAAGTGGACTGTAAAATCAAGTGGTTGGCCAAACTCTTAAAAAGAACTTATTTGACCTATTCATTTCACTTTATTAAACTTATGTACTGAAATTTTTCCTAAGTTAGAGTGTATAAAATTAAGTTTTTTAAAGTTTTGAGATTATGCTCATTTTATAACTCTGCAGAGCAACCACTCACATATTATTTACTACTTACCAGCAACTTCCACTTACTTAGAAGTATATTCATCAATTATATCTTTTTTCTGAGACACCCCCTCCCCATCTCTTTCTCTCTCTTTCTATCTCTCTCCCTCTCCCTCTCTCTACATCCATCCATCCATCCCGCCATACATACATACATATAGTATGGATCAGATTTAGACACAATCCAATTCATAGTAACTCGTTGAAATAAATCGGGTTGAAAAAGTTCAATTGAAATGGGTTGCAAATTGTAACCAACTAGAAGAAATAGAATACGAAATCAAGTTCCAGCAAACGAGAACCCTATAATAATTATTGTTATACATTATCTGCTTCCTATTTCCGTACTGAACCTCATGAAGCTGTCTTGCCAAAGCTCTGTTTATTGTTTGGACTGGAAAATCAATATCAAAAATAAATTGCAATAATGGACTGGCCCAATAAGTTCAATTTAAGCAAGTATAGGAAATAGATACTTATTGGTAAATAAGTGTTACAAAACAGACATACAACAGACATAATAAATAAGGGGGGGGGGAGAGGACAGCCATTTGATGATACAGAATATCCAGCACATCAAGGGGAAAAGACTAGGATGGCAGAATATATTGGCTATCCTAAAATGTGTTTTAAACTTACCTGTACAAGAATACCAACAGACTAAAGCATTTGTTTAAGTCCTATTCATATTATCTTGAGAAGGAAATCTATGGAACTTACAACTAGGTAATTAAGTCATAATTATTTGCAACCCAAAGAACAAATATCCTTCTAATTTGTGGAGCTATTTAGCTACCTTATTTGGATATCATACTTAGTTCTTTTGCTGATCACCTTATTTAGAAAACACAGTATCCTCCTCATATATCTATGACTCATGCTGTATTCATTTTGTTTCCTCTTAACTCTAAGCTATATTAAAATGAATTCTAATAACCACAATTCTAAATCTAATTATGTGCAACTATATGCCACTGATCTCATCTACATAAACATGTTCAAGATTGGTTAAGGATATTTAGAAGCTTAAAAGCTTAGTATATTAGGGATATAGTATAGTTTAACACAGAGTATATAGCTAATGGAAATGCAGTTGTACTTTGTCTGCTAGTCCTATCACTAAGATAGTCATTATAACCAAAAAAAAAATGGAGAAACAGAAATTCCATGTTATGCTTGGAATCGCCTATGGGGGCAAGAAGGAAGGGAGGAGAGAGAGAGAGAGAGAGAGAGAGAGAAATGCATGTGTCAAAATAAATGGTGTGAACTTGTTATACAATGTGGTGGGTGGAGGGAGCACACTGCTGCTTTGCTTTAGACAGAAATGTTTGTCTTGGGCCAAGTTTGATCTAAGACTAAGGAGGAAATTGTCATTGAATGTTCGTCCTTCCCTAAATCTTTATTTTTCTTTCCTGAAAATTGATGTGGACTGGAAGTAGTACTTTATAGGGCTTGCTCAAAATACTTTCATATTGCCTTTGTTAGCATTTTTTACATGCTTTATTACTTCATTTCTAGATTTGGATGTTTTATTTCGCTCACATCTCTTCAGTTCTCTGCAATCTTATAGCTAGTTATCCTCATTCTCATCTTCATCCTCATCCTCATCATTACCATCATCATAAAGGATGGCCCTTTGGGGTGGGAGGAGTTAAAAAAACTTAGAACATAATTGTAGAATATAACCAGGATTACTGTAATTCAGTCTATATCTTCCATTATGGTGTCAAGTGTTTTATTGAAAACAATAGAAACTTGTGGTGGTGGTTGGAGAAAGCCTGTGGACACCTTAATCTAGGATTAAAACGCCTTTGTTAGCTGGTCCTATCTTCCTATTTTTGTCATTTTGGCACCATTCTACCAGTTCACATGAGTCTAGCTATGAGACTGTTCAATCTAACTGGGGCCAATCATATTTTATGATATAGTAGAGCAGCCACCACCAACTTTTTGGGCAACAGGGACTGATTCCATGGAGAGAATTTTTTTTTCTGCAGACTGGAGGAAGCATGGTTTTGCATGCTGCCTCCTCCCACAAAATGGGGCTTTGCTTTTTTGAGCAGCCTGATGGCTGGCATGCTGAAAATCGGTGCTTCATTCTAAAAGAATGAAGATGTCAGTGTGATGTGACAATTCAGAATATCAACTGAGCTATAAGTCTGGAGAAGTATTCTGTGTCTGAATGTATTCTGTGTTTCTGTGCTTTGTGTGATTGTACTGATGGAGGTTCACTCAATTTCGTTGCACACATGTTGTGCATTGACAATAAAGGATTGAATTGAATTGAATTGGGAATTGGGAATTTTGTGAAGTGAGGAAAAAAGACACATTTTGCTGTTAATGTCAAACTTTCTTACCTCAATTCTGTTCAAGTGAAAGTGGCCCAAACAAATAAAGCAGTCAATCAGATTCATAATTATTTTATTTACAATCTAGATGTTTAAAAACATCACAACTAACAAATCGAAATGTAACTAATTAGGGCATGAAGTCAGTGAACCATAACTGTACCTACTGCTTACTGCTTTGTTGTTAGCTAAATGCAGGAGCTGAAAACAAGCAAATTGGAGGATTTGTTTTATTTTGTTTCTTTTAAGTTTAATTCATTGAGTAAAACTCTTTAATAACATCCAAATAATTGTATTTGTTTGCTCCAAATAATTGTGTGACAATTATTTCTTATATTAAATCATTCTATTTACCATTTATCCAGAAAAATCCATTAAAATTTCTCACCCTAATAATTATTTTACACATATTTGCATATATTTGTCAGTTTTTAGAACAGATAAACATATTTCTCTAATTAATATATAAATCCAAAAGGAATTAAATAAAGAAAATTAATGAAAATATGTACTGTTCTAGTGTACTATTATGCACAGTCAGCAGATATTGTCTGATAGTATCTTAGCAGTAATTAAACCTGTTTTAGATCTGATTTTTAAAAATTTACTCATGGTGATTCTGTTAATGGTGATGATATTGAAGTATTGTTATTATTATTGCAGTAATACAAGTTAAGTATTAAATATAGCTTTTAGAATGTTTTTGTCACATACAATTAAACTCTAATTTTATCACTAATATTCTTATGGATTTTTGATACCTTCATTGACACTGAAACAATAATATGATATTTTATAATATGGTAATGTAGAAACACTTAAATATAAAAAAGAGTAAATAAACTTAGACATATATATTTTTGTGACTACAATTTTATATATCTATTTAAAGATATATAAAGTGAGACATCATATTTAAGTAAAGTGCTGTAAAAAAGCACAGAGAAAAAAAAATTGAATCTAACATACACGCACTGTTCCAAAGAATCTAATATTTAAGTTTGGATCAACAAAATATTACTGACTCGTTTACAGAATGAACTGTGAGGCAGTTGACAGCACATCTGATGAAGTAACACTGCTCTGTCTCACTTTGCCTGAATTTAGAAGGCTGGCCTACTACTATTATCTGCCCTTTATCCAAAGAATCATTTCAGAAAGTCAGAATTTTCTTTTTGGCCAGTAACTTCCTTTGTCTTCCTACTTACTACCGATAGAACTTTTATACAGTCTGTCCTATTCATCACTACCACTACCACTACCACTACCACCACCTCCTCCTCCTTCTACTCCTTCTCCT
>JAEANM010013305.1:0-14451 GCA_017656035.1 Myanophis thanlyinensis | reverse complement strand
CTGGCCACACCCACCATGCCCACCAGAGGTGAAACACAATCCTGATGCAGCCCTCAATGAAATTGAGTTTGACACCCCTGTTCTATCCTTCTATTCCCATTCCTATTGACTTGAGTTCTCAGAAATCTCTCTCTAACCTTGCTCCCCATATCCTGCTCTGAAAACAAAACTGGAATGTGTCCTTTAAAGCATACACAAATATTTCTGAGTTAAAAGAGTGCACTAATTTTCCTATTGCTGTTTTCCCATGTATGGAAAAAGGATTTTTTTTTTAGAATTTTTTTTTTTTAAATGACTTTGTGGGAGCTTAAAACATTGAGAATTGGACAGAAATGTCCCAGTTCTCACTAAGAGTTTTGGGATGGAGGCTGCTTCAACAGATAAGGTCACTTTCCCTTTTAGGACATGTTGGAGCACAGTTCTAGCTCTCATCTACAGTAAACCTAACAGCTACTTTTGTTAAGCGGATTTTCCTGACACCTTGAGAGCTGAAATGCCTTAAATATGATGGGCTGAGTATTCTCCCGGGATGACATTTGTATCCCACTTCAGTAAGGACCACCATCTTTCTTCTGCCCCAATGTCAAATATTTGGAAATCAAAGAGGAATTCTGCACCCCAAAATAAGTGGCCTTGAAAGACAGGGCCAAGAGCAATCAGTGTTTGGTGAGCCTTTTCTGCACTCTTAGCATAGCACAGTGGTGTCGAACTTATGGAAGTTTCTCTGCAAACGATAGAAGCTCGCAAAAGAAAAAGATCTCACCTCTTGCAGAATTGCCATTGTTGTGGTGCCCCGCCTCCCACCAACCAGCTGGTCTTCAGGTTTCCGGCGCATGCGCCTTGCGGTTTGGGCATTCAATCCCTAAAAGGTTCACCATCACTGGCATAGTAAGTAATTTCTCTCTCTCTCTCTTTCCCTCTCCCAACCTCCCACCCGCCGTGTGTGTGTGTGTGCGCGCGCGCGCTTGTGTGTATCCACCAAGTCAGTTTCTACCTTCAAGTCAGTCAGATTCCTGCCAATTGCCTGGATTAGTCCCTGCAGTTTTCTTGGCAAGATATTTTGGAAGTGGTTTGCTGTTGCACCCTGACTAAAGCTGAAAGAGAGTGGCTGGCCCAAAGTCACCAATTGCCTTTATGCTAATGAGGGACTAGAACCCATGCTCTCCAGTTTCTAGCTGGTTCCTTACCCAGTACACCAAACTGGTTGCCCTTTATAGATTAGAGGTCACATAAGGAATTAACACATGAAGTGGCCTTGGACTGAACCAGATTCATACCAGCCTCCTTGCATAGAGGATGGTATGAATTCAAGTTGCCCCTTGGCTTTAAAGAGCTCATCACCATCCCTTTCCAGCATCCTCTGTTAGCTGTGAACCATTGCATACCAGGTAATATAACATCTTTTTAGGGGGTTAGGAACACTTGACTTGCAAATGAGTTTTAATGAGAACCTGACCAATTCTCTCCAGTACACAATTCTTTAAACCCATTAGATGTTTACTTCGGCAGACTATATCTTATTTCATCTAGTGGGTGAGATGCTGTACAGAGCTTCCTTCCTACGTGATTGGAGGGAAGGATGTGGGGAATAAAAAATGCAGAAAGTACAGGACAGTAGCATTTAAGTTGCTCGCAATGTCCATGCCTGCTGACAATAAACATTCTGACACTGGTGAGACAATTACCACTTCGAGTTAGAACAAAAGAAAAAAAAACCTGACTCATCCGAACCTCATTAATCGTAACTCGTACTTTTTGACAATTCATTTTTCACAAAAATCCTTCTAGTACAGACCACTCAACATAAACAGCTTCTTCTAGAGTCTGTTTACCAATTCCTCCTGCATCTAATCACAGAATACTGGCTGCAAGAACAGCCAGGAAAAGGACAGGTGTGTCATGACACACGATGCGACTTATGTATTTGCAGAATGTACTTGCAATGCCATTACATAACTGGGACTTTTGTGTGATGTCACAACATTCATATCATTTTGACATTACTGAGGCTTGCTGTAGACCCGTATGCACGCAATCATTCATAAGAATACAGTATACAACGAGCACCCATTAGTGTTCCAGGAACAGATGAAACTGGAGTTCCCCAAGACTTCCCCCAAAATTTCTGGAGGCATTCCTGTGGTCATGTGAGTTTGTGCTGGAAAATTCCTCAAAGACCTTGTAATGCTGCAGAGGTTTGAACTGTATGGCCATGATTAAGTTAGCTAATTGGTGTGTTTTGAAGGCAGTGCTAGGATAATTAGCAAGGAGAAAGAAGCAATACAAAGTTCTGCATTGTGTTGCAGTGTTTTCCTCTCAAATGGCTATAGACATTAAGATGGGGAAGGGGATTAGCAGACAATGAGCTTTTGTCTCAAATATCAGAGTGCATGAAACATCTTTGTGCCATCATCCAGCCCTTCTCCCCAACTCCAAAGCCCATTTCTTTTCTCACTCAAACCACAGAGCACTTTTTCAAGCATTGGGCCTAGAACCTTTTATTTCACTTTGTGCATCTGTAATGACCCAGCAGCAAAAATAGGGCAGGCAATACAGTGTAAACTACAAAGGCGGATAGGTGGGGCTTGATAGGCGAAGCCCCCTTGTGGCGCTGTGAGAGCACTGAGGCGGAAAGGCGGGGAGGCCAAAAGGACTATGGCTCCTCTCGTTCTCTCTTGTCATGGCCTGAGATCCAGAATGCAGGCGGGGTTATTCTCTGTTGGATAGGATAAAAGGGGAAAAAAAGAAAGTATGATTCCAGAACCAAAAGAAATTTCCTAATGTTAGGACAGACCATTGAATAACAACATGAAACAAAGTATGGAGATTTATAAAAAATGTGTGTGTGTGTGTGTGTGTGTGTGTGTAAAATGGCACCCCCACAGTTACTGATTGGTTCAACACTTATCCTATTATACAAGTGGTCCTCAGTTAATGATTGCCCTGTCTAGTGATTGTTCAAACTTATGATGGCACTGAAAAGGTAATTTCACCATTGGTTCTCAAACCTGCGGCTGCTGTAACATCCCTGCAGATCAATATTTACAAGCTTCACAGCCAACTTCCAACAAGCAAAGTAAATGGAGAAACCACAGCAAGCTGCAAGTTGCAGCCCTATGATGTTGTGCTTAATGATCACAGGTAATTTGTTTAACAACGACAGCAGAACTGACATTGTAAGTCCAATGCAGTCATGTGATTCATCTAAAAATTGTGTCCCATGAGGTACCCATCCCAATTGCATTTATTAACAGAGAACTACCTGTATAGCACTGGAGACTAACTGCCACTTTGTATGTATAAATCCAGAGTCTCCCTCCTCAAACAATCATCATTTTGGAGATCTAGAAATATTGTTTCTTTATCTCACCCCAAATGCACACACATTTAGTTTTCATGAGTAAAAAGTGTATATCTCATTTAACAAAGTCTGCACGTTGAACACTGAGAAAGAGGAAGTTGGGACTGACCGTCTGTTCTTATAGACTCTGATGTTGTTTTCTTAAAAACATCCTTATTCAAAAATGGATAAAACGCAAGCTTCCTGTGTGCTTCCAATATATATCCTTCAAATTAATGATATTTTAGGATACTATAGATTTTCATGGCCTTAAGACCTCAAGATCTATCAGAGCTCTAATTCTCCAGTTTACATGCCAATTTTCAATTGGCCACTAATGGTTGGTATTTAAATAAAATGTCCCAAAGAAGCTTCTTGGATAAGAAGTGAAAGGGCTTCAAAGAAAAACCAGAAAGTCCAGTTGCCTCTTGAAAAAGCATCTTTAGGACTACCATGACTTGGATGACTGGGAATCGCCATAGATATTTAAATAAAACTTTAAAGAGAAAAGCAACTATGGGAGATTTCAGTCTTCTTGCTTCCATTTATCCCTCACAGAAAATGTGTCTGGCCTTTGATTACTCCTTAGAGATAAAGCATCAGAAGAACGTTTTGTGGAACTAAATGTTTTGTGGAGATAAATTTAAGATAAATCATTAGAAGAATGTTTTCTGGAGCAACTGATGGCACTTCTTTTCAGTTATATTTCCAAATATTTCTATTAACTACACCAACATGGTTCTCTCATGAAAATAAGCCACTGAGATCTTCTCCTGCAGTCTGAAGTGGTACAGTCCACTTTATATAAAGCCAGCCATAAAGGAAATTATAGAACAATCTTAAATGAATGTGGTTGTTTTCCATACAGCTGAGCTTGAGAGACTATCCTAACTCTGTCTGCATCACCCCAGCTCCACACTTACACTTTATTGTCCTTGAAATCACGCAGAGCGTCCCTGGCCACTATATCCATGAATGTCTCATCATCCAAAGGAACACTTCCTGGCACAGTCAAGGAGAAGGGCTTAGAATCAAAGACCTGGACAGTCACTTGAGTGTCAGAAGTTTGGGATGCATCTTCTGGACTGGAAGATTTCACCTTAAAATAAGAGGACCAAGCATTAGCAGTGCTTGAAGCTATCAAAAAGATAATTGTTTCTAATGGGAAAAACAGTTTTGTCTTTCGCCATCCACCCACCCCAGCCTATGAACACAAAACAAATAGAGAGAGATTCCTCTCTTTTTTGTTCAAGCAGAATTCCTGAGCTTCTTTGGGTAAGTCAACAGTTCTTAAAAACAGTCTTGCAATCCAAGATGTCCCTCTCTACACCAATGAAATAATATATCCAAGCAGGTAGAATCTGCCCATTTGCTACATCTTGTCCAAGGGTGTATACTGAGAATACACCCAAGGCTTAGAAGGGAGGATGCCGAGGAGCAAGTTTCTCAGCAGTAGTTCCCATTATGGAATATCCTGTCCTCCATCTCTGATTTAGGATGACTTCCTCCTCTCTGCTGTCATTTTGGTGCTGTACTCTCTTCTGGCAAACCTTCAGGGAGGAAGAAGAAGCTATCATCTAATATGGGAGGCAACTTCTCAGAAGGGGGAAGACTTGGGATGCGGTATGATACTGTTGGAAAAAATGTCCAACTGGGTTCAGTTCCAAGTGGGGATAAAGACACTGGAAACATGGAGGCTATTTGGAAAGATGTTTTATTAGTGAACAGGTCCACATGGTTTGAGGTCCTGGGCAAAAAGGCACATGGGTGAGAGAGAGGGATAGATTTATACCTTCTCTTGGATTATGACCTTGCTTCCTGTTCCTGTGGCAAGGGCAAGTATCCTGATTGGTTGTAGGCTCCCATTTGGCCAGGGGTCATGATTCAAATTTGGTTGAAGCTTTTGGGTGAGTTAGGTAATTCCACCATGTCCTGAGGGTGAAGGTCTTTTGTGTTGTAGATAAAGCTAGCCCAGTCTTTTCTCTTGCAGATAGGTTGGCACCAAAATAGCTTCTGGGGCTATTAACAAAGGTGGGGGCTGCTTTCCAAGACCATGTTTCTCCTTTATGGAAATATATTCTACCCTTTTTAATATTTCCTAGAATATTTCATTCTCCTAGGAGAGGGGTGGGTACTAACTTCCTACAATACTAACTTACTGATGTTTTTACAATGCTATTGGAAGCTACCTAGAATTGGCAAATAAGCATCATACTAATGTATATAAACAAACATGCTTAAACATCAGGTTGAAGACTAAGTGGCTACATTCACTCATGTTAACATTAAAGTGTTTGTAGCTTAGTTTGTGTGCACCCAGATATTTGCCCAACTTTATAACTTAATGTATTTCACAAAACCAATGAAGGGGTTACGTCAGCAATCAAATTAAGCAAGCGAGGGAAATGCAGTCAATAACCTACCGTGATAACCTTCAGAAGCTTGTCATTCCGAGTGCGATTGGCTAGCTGAGATACCCAACCAAACTGTCGGTTGAGCTGATCCAGGATGGCTGTGGTGTTGAGCATTTCTTCCTGGAAAGCCTTGAGGATTTCGTCATATCTCCGGGTAAATCGTTCAGCCAATCGTAGAGCATCATCAAAGCGTTCCTTAATTTTTCTCTGATCTGGATCTGTCTGGGAGCAATCTGTATAGATTTGAAGAAGATAGAGAGCAAAAAGAGATCCAAGAAAGAAAAAAGTGAAGACTTTCTGATGTGACTATAGGGACAGGCCATATGAGGGGCGGGTTCAGAAATGGGACAGAAGTGGTTTTGCCACTGCCTTCTTCCAGGATGTTTTGTTGACTTTTCAGTTCTGGGATCTTCAGGTGATCTACCATTCAAGGACAAAGAAGGGCTGGTCTGGTTTAGCTTAGTATTAGGGTTGTCAGAAGATCACAAAAGGTGATCACATGACCCTGGGACACTGCAACCATGAGTCAGTTGCCAAGTGTCTGAATTTTAATCACATGACCACAGGGATGCTATAAGGGTTGTATGAAAAACAGTCATGTCACTTTGTTCGGTGCTGTTGTAACTCTGGTCACTAAATAAACTGTTGTAAATGAAGAACTACCTATATATGCTGGTTGCCAAGCAACCAAATTTTGATCTTGGGACTGTTACGAAAATCATGTGAAGATCAGTCATAAGTCACTGTTTTCAACACCCAGTGTTACTTCAAATGATCACTAAATGAATGGCTGTAATTTAAGGATTACCTCCACAACAGATTACCTTTAATAGCAATAGCATTTAGACTTATATATATCCCGCTTCACAGTGATTTTACAGCCCTCTCTAAGCTGTTTACAGAGTCAGCATATTGCCCCCAACAATCTGGGTCCTCATTTTACTGACCCTGGAAGGATGGAAGGCTGAATCAACCTTGAACCGGTCAGGATCAAACTCAGACTATGGGCAGAGTCGGCCTTCAATATTGCATTCTAACTACTGTGCCACTATGGCTCTTTTAATAAATCATTTTAATCAATGATCCCATCAAACCATGATTGTCAGCTGCAAAAAAAAAAGTTTCTGTCTCCCATTTTATCCTCTTCCACTTACCTACAGCCAGGATTGCCTGGCATTTGTCGCATTTTTCCTTCATTTTCAGGCAGCCAGCAGAATTGCGACGGATCTCACGGCACACCATCCGGTTGTCATTGTGACCTGGTATTGCTAATAGAAAGAATAATAGCAGACATCAGACCCTGGTTTTGCCAGCAGTATTAAGCCACAAGCCGTCATTGTTAATAAAGCCAAGAATTATTTGAGACCAGAAATCTGGAAGCTGTATCACAACACATTTACCTTCAAAAATATACCCTTTGGACATGATTTGGAGTTGGCAGAATAAAGACAATCAAACTATTCTTGACAGTCTGAGCAGCAAAACAGTGGCAACATTAGAGGGGCCTTACCTTTCCATATTGGAAATGGGGGGCAGGAATAAGGGTGGGGGAAGCAGGACCCCCCCCCTTGCTAATAATTACCATTAAATTGCCAAATGAGTTTGTCCTATGACAAGTCAAAGAAACTGAGTCTAAGTCTGCTGGTGAACAAGGGGCTTACTATGAATATGAGCCAAGCAAGTATTTCTCCAATCCTTGGGAATGTGCTAGGTACCAAAAACTAGAGCTCCTCTTTTTATGCCCAGTAAAATTTGTTTTCCTTTTCCTAGCTGGAGGGAGAAGGAGGGCAAATATCGGTGTTTGAAAGAGCTCCAGTAGCCAAGCTCACTCCACAGTCCAGGATCTCACCTTACCTGTTGGGATTTGATCAAAAGAAAACCCAGGGATTCCTCCTAGACCTGGGTGGTCCCATTCCATGGCTTTCTGAGCATCCTCAAAGAAATTCTGGCTCATCTCATAGAATGGTTGGAAAATCTGGTAGAAACCTTGATGTGGACTGTAACCGCTGATGAACGGAGAGAAAGGGCGCGTATTCCTGGCAACCCGGGAACGGGTAAATGGGATACGGATGCTGTGGAAGCCATCCTGGAAACCACTGAATGGCCACTGGAAGAGGGGGGAGTGTTGCCCATAAGCCTGACTGCTCTCTTGGAAGATGTCATCCACACCATCTTCCACTAAACCATAGCGCTCCTCAAGATCATCCAACTTCCGGCCCTGTTCTTCATCTACATCCATCAAGGAGTCGATGCGCTCCCCATTCACCCAAATGGAGAAGGGAGAAGAGCGGTTCAGGAACTCTTCCAGCTGAAGGAAAAAGTATAAAATCTTAAGATCCCTCCAATTGGAAGGTGATTGTAAATAGAAAACAAACAATAGACTGCCTAGAAAAGTAGTATGGTAAGAATTCCCGAGCAACCAAGAAAGACACTATCAGAACTGTCTGTAAAGCTTATTATGACTGTAAAGTCATAACACCATGTCCTTAATCCCAGAGACATCCATAATTACACCCTTATCCATTCATTTGCAGAATCAATTTAAGTTTACTTTTAAATTCTATATCAGTATTCTTTAAGTTGGTGGTCAAGATGTACTGGAAAAGTTCTATTATCCCCAAGCAGTACAGTTAATGGAAGTTGTGATGCAGACCTCAAACAGGATCAGACTAGAAAAAGCTTAATTCAAATACTTTTAAGAGATCTCTCTTCCTTCCTGTGCATTCAGCTCATGTCCAGAATGATGATCTGATCTGTAATCCATTTCCAACAAAGGAGAATGAAGGTTTCCAGCTACTTCAGAATGTGATTAAGTTCATTTACAAAAATTTGAAGAGCCAAGAAATTGCGCTTATGACATTATTTGAGAAGGGAAACAATTTATTTGATTTAGATTAGAGGGTGTTTCTTTCCCATACAGCTGGCTGTACAATTGCTTGTATAATTGAGCAGGTGGCGCCAAAGTTTGGATGATCTGACTCATCTGAGATCATTTAAGACAGACATTTCATTAAAAATCCTGAACTCCCAATTTTCCAAACAGATTAAATCTTTGCTTAATTTGGAGTATGCTCTTGAATGTGGATCCTTCAGTCAAGAGAAGGTGTGCACATTTCAATGAGGCTTATCCAGATTTTAATTTTATATCCCGTGACACTCAGCCATAAGGCTCAGCCCAGATGATACCTTGAAGGTTTCAAGATTCCCATAAATCCCCAATACAGCAGTTATCCAGAAGTCCAGGGCTAAGCAAGCATCATCACACGGCTCACTCACCTGTCTGCCAACCAGGCCAGCACCGCTATGGCATGTCCGAGTATAGAATTTCATGCAGGTCTGCTTCAGGCATGGCTTGCATTCTTCCCAGAGGGCCAGCATAGTGTCATTGCACACTTCCTGTTCATTCAGTTGCTTCTCCATATCCTTCGCGAGGAGGATAGCCTCCTGCAGAGGAAACAGGCTCATTAAGGACTTTCCTAAAGGACCAGCAATAAAACCAGAGGAACTAGAGCTGGAACAGAAGGCAGTGGAAAAGGAAGAAAGACCAAGATATTAAGAGCAGAAGGAGGAGTGCGTGAGTTTCCTTCCATTTCAACAATTAGGTGCAAGACTCAAAGGGCTTAAGGGGTGGAAAATCCTAATTTCTCACAGTATTTGCATCCTGCTTTGGGAAACACGCAATATATGAGCCAGTAGGCAGCAGAAGGGGGATCTCGCATCTACAGGCGATTATGATGGTGATTGATTGTGATTATAACAAATGGGTGAGCAGCAGACGAAGAGGATCAATGAGCACAGAGCCAGGAAAACGATTGGGGAACATCTGCAGTGAATTAATGAGATTCCAGAAGAAACAGCTGGGAGAAGAGGCTGTCTTGAGAGAAGCAAGTCAGCAGCAGTAAAAGAAAACAATGGAACAAGGTAGCCCTGACATTCATACAGAGCCTGGGTTCACCAATGCATTTAACAAGGTTGTTTAAAGACTTCAATTATTTTAAAGTAACATGCTACACTTGGTTACCTTTTTAATGGATTAACATGCCTTGCAAACCTAGCCCATTTTGTTAGTTGATATTTCATTGCAATATGCAAATTATAATGGAAATGGGTTAATTCAAGTTAAATGTGTCGTGACGAGGATAGAACAGCCAATGCAAGTTCATAAAGTTAAAAAATTAAAAAACCCTTCCTGCTGACATTTATACTTAATGTACAAATAAAGAGAAAGAAATTGCTTGTTTCTTTTTCAGAGGGTGGGGCTAACTGCATAGCCTCCCTCCCACTATTTTTCCTTAAAAACATGATTGTCACAAGATAGTTGTCGAGTCTTTCCCAGTTTGGTGCCCGCCAGATAATGCCAGCAACTGCAGTTCCAACTTAAATTGCAGTCATCTCCTGTGAACAGTAGGTTGGAGAATCTACTAGTCATTTTGTAGCAATAGTTCTACTCCAAATTGAAAATGTATCCAAAGCTTGTGAAAGTTACAAGCTAGTAGGTCATGAGGAAGAACTTGAAAATCTAGGTTAGGCTGAGGAGAGAACTCCCTTGCCCCTTTTTGAATGGCAAAGAAATAGGACTTTCAAACCAGCTGAGGGAAACAATCACACATCAGAAAGCCTGATGTCAACAGACCTCCTTCTTCTTCTTTGTGTCTTCCAAGTTATTCAAGATCTCCTGGTGGTCACTGCTCGTCTGCTCCATCAATAACTTCATCTGCCGGACTCCATTGATGGCGTTTTCCAACTCTCCATCAATGTACTGGCTTCCTTTTTCAGACATTTCTGTGAGAGGAAAAGAAAAAAATTGCCACATCAGCATCATTCTGATATGCTATTTCCCAGTGCATAATAGTAACAGATAGATAGAATTGTTCAGGTACATTAAAATAAAATAGAAAACGTTTTATAGAAACTAAGAACATAACAAGAGATTACTTTACAGCATTTAGTTCCTGGGTGATTGGACTTTCAAAGTGACCTGTACGGTTTAATATATGTTATCCAACAAATTACATATGCAATCTGTATGTGACATTTTGTATGTTATGGTGTACCATACTGTACATACAGTGTACTATTAGCAGACTTCATATTAAAATGTAATGTACACAAACCAGAGCCATCCGTGTCTATAAAGAGTCAGAGGTAAATTCTGGGGTATTTCTACTGTAGATACAGATGAGGGAGCAAATTGGTTGGGAAGTCGGGAGGGGGGAGACAGGATACACTGTAAAACCAGGTATTTTAATTTTCACACGGTATACGGGGCCTGGTTGCTGTGAGAACAACGACTGCACAGCCTCTGCAGCTCTTTATAACTCTTTTGAAACTGCTTGGAGCATCTGTTTCTCGGCGCTGCAGCTCCCCTCTTTCCCACCCTCGTGCGACCATCCGCAAAAGTTGGGGCTTAGGGCTTCCATTGCAAAGTAGGACCTATCTGTAGTGGAGGCCACTTTTAACAGAAGAGGAGAGTCGGAAGGGATCTCAGAGGTCTTGCAATCCAACCCCCTGTTCAAGATTTAATTATTTAAAGAATTAAAGCTGCAAGAATTAAAGCTTGGCTGTACACCACCCTGAGTCCTTCTGGAGAGGGGGCGATATAAAAGTCCTGATCAATCAATCAATCAATCAATCAATCAATCAATCAATCAATACATACATACCTCCATACATACATACATACATTGTTCAGATACATGGTGCTAAAAGCAATAGGGAGCAGTCCTATTTTGAGTTTTTGCAAATCAAACATTTATTTGGGGAACTATATTGAAAAGCCATTCCAGAAATACTGTATAGCTGGAGTTAGCCTTCCCCAAAGTGGTGCCCTTCAGATCCACCAGCATGGCAAGACCCAGAATTGGCAGTAAGTAGGATCAAGAGCTATTGTTCTTCTTTGCCTCTCTCTGTTCAATTCTGCATCGATCAGACAAACACTTGTTACGGTGCCAAGAACATTGTTCCTTTCTATTTTTGTGTTGGTCAGGCTGCACTTGGAATACTGGGTCTAGTTCCAGGCAACTCATTTTAGGAGGAGCTCTGACAAACTGGAGTGCAGCCAAATGACAACAACGATCAAATTAATAAGCAGTCTGGGAAGATTAAATGTATGGAGCAATGGTTGAAAGTACTGGCTATATTTAAGCAAAGACTGTATGAGTTATGATAAGGTAAATATAAAGGTTCCCCTCGCACATACGTGCTACTCGTTCCCGACTCTAGGGGGCGGTGCTCATCTCCATTTCTAAGCCAAAGAGCCAGCGCTGTCTGATGATGATTCTGTGGTCATGTGGCCAGCATGACTAAATGCCAAAAGCGCACAGAGCGCTGTTTACCTTCCCACCAAAGTAGTCCCTATTTTTCCACTTGCATTTTTACATGCTTTAGAACTGCTAGATTGGCAGAAGCTGGGGAAAGTAACAGGAGCTCACACCGTTACATGGCGCTAGGGATTCGAACTGCCGAACTGCCGACCTTCCTGATCAACAAGCTCAGCATCTTAACCACTGAGCCACCGTGCCCTTTTATGAGTTATGATAGGTGTCTGTAAAATACAGTTTCTGCGGCATTGTTTTTCAACCTTGGTCATTTTAAGATAAGAAACAAGCATAGCTTTGTGCAACTTTAAGATGAATTTGAACTTCCAGAATTCCTCAGCCAACTAATCTTAAAGTTGTCAAGGTTGAGAAACAATGTTTTGCAACATATTTTATCAAATAGAAGGCAAAGAAGAATTTTCCAGATATGTTCCAGAAGACATGGCAACAACAATGAATTTAAAATATGGAAAGAAACTTTGCATATGCACATCAGGAAAAAGGATCATAATGGTAGATGTGTTCAACCATGGAAATGACAGCTTCAGGATGTGGTGGATCTCTTTCACTGGTTGTTTGAAAACAGAACACTAAGCAGACTTCCCATCACAATGGTGCTTAGGAATTAAATCATGTTGCTTTATTATCGGATAATGTATTGTTTCTATTTTTTAATTGCCTAACAATAAGAAATAAAAGACAAGTGAATTGTTTTCTATCATCCAAGAACACTGAACGAAGCCCAGATCTTACATACACAATCCTGACAGATGATGCAGCAAGAAAATGAGAAAAAGGAGAACATTTCAAATTAAGAATTTGCAGAGAAATGGAAGAGGTTTTGAGGGACCCTTCAGAGTTAGACTAAGTAAAAGTCATGTGGCCGGCATGACTAAACACCAAAGGCACAGGAAGCACTGTTACCTTCCCACCAAGATGGTCCCTATTTTTCTACTTGCATTTTTTATATGCTTTCAGACTGCTAGGTTGGCAGAAGCTGGGGCTAATAACGGGAGCTCACTCCATTATGTAGGGATTTGAACCACCAAACTGCTGATCTTTCTGATCAACAGGTTCAGTGGCTAAGATCCGTATCCACATGCCCATATGAGCCACCGCATCCCCGTTAGACTAGAGGATCATCCAATTCTTGGACAATCCAGGCAGCTTTCTAGCAGTAGCATTAAGCAAATCCCAACCAAATGTAACGAGGAGAAAGTAGAAGCGTAAGAAAAATAGAAAGGCATGATATGAATTTCCAGTTCCTCATCTGGAAAATGATTAGACTGTGTTGATGCATGTTTCTTCTTCCCTTTTTCTCATTCTTACAGGATATGAAATCAAATCAAATCAAATTTTATTTATCACATACACAGTCATACATGGTACGAAATGCAGTGAAATGTGTATGTGACCACTTGCAACCGTAGGTAGTAGGGCAAGAGAAGTGTCTAGACAGGGAGGGAGAATAAGTTAGGGAATGATTGAAAGAGGTAGTTTATGGGAATACTGTTTAGTCCTGGGTTGTTAAAGTTTGTGGTTTAGGGTCCGTATTGCCTGTGGGAAGTAGCTCCTCCTTAGTCTCTCTGTGTTGGCTTTCAGGGAGCGGAGGCACTTTCCTGACTGCATTATGGTGAACAGTCCCTTGTTGGGGTGGCTGGGGGTCCTTCATTATTTTCCTGGCTGTAGTTTGGCATCGTCTGTTGTAGATGAAGTGCAGTTCAGGGAGCCTGGTGTGGATGATGCGCTCTGCAATGTGCACCACCCTCTGCAGAGCTTCCCTGTCCTGCATGGTGCTGTTTCCGAACCATGTGATAATGTTGAGTTACATCATATGAGTTACAATAAATGCATTATTTCTGTGCCTCCTTTCTTGCACCGCACTTCAAGGAACACAGAGTCGCTGTATCAGTGAGAGGGGTGGCATAGAAATTCATTAAATACTGTAAATAAGAAGCAAGCATAACTTTTTACAAACACCAGCATTATTTCAATTGTTTTATACTGGTCAGCTTATTTAAGAGAGAAGCTCACAGATGCCAAATAATTAAGAGGGGATTTGTTTATGGATTTTCTAAAAGGTTGATAATCCACATCAGCTTTCCTCAACCTGATACTGTACCCTCCAGATACATCAGACTACAACTTCCATCCTCCCAGCAACAGCCATGGATGATGGACTGTTACATAAGAAATCCATGATTATTTTTTTTTTAAAAATCTGGATTTCTACTTCCCATAAGATAGCATTATCATATGGGATACTGTGCAATTATTCTCCGCTAGGCTACAGGTATAGAGAGTCCAATTTCAATTTCAATTTCAAATTTATTGGTCACATACACAGTCATACATGGTACGATATGCAGTGAAATGCTTA
>JAEANM010013304.1:0-14452 GCA_017656035.1 Myanophis thanlyinensis | reverse complement strand
AAAAGGCTCATGCATAAATTTAGGCCAAAGGAACAGTTTTTGTTTTGTTTTTAGAGTACATTTTCTCACAAAATATTTCTCTCTCAATGGATGGACATTCCATCCAAATGTAAGCTGATAAGCGGTGAGGGGGGGAATACTGCAAGGTCTGAATTATTAGACCTCTAAAAATTACTAGCAGCACTTTGAATTCTATACAAAAACCAACTCGAGGCCCATCAGGTGTTTCAGCAAATGGGATGCTTTATATTCCCTGTATGTGGCCTCACTTAATAAGTATGCAATTCTTTCTGTCCAAATATAGTTTTACTCATTATGTGCTCCACAAATGAGGATAAACTATTTCCAGCTGCCTAAAAGAAATGGAGTCACTATTTGATGAAATTACAATGGCAAATAAATGCCACTTGTACTTAGATTGTGTTTCCTTGTACCTGAGATTCAAATGAGGCTTTGCAGATTTCGTGGTGATGACAATGGCCATGGAAGAGAGATATGCTGTATAATTAGAGGTGTTTTAGGTATGTTGAGAAGGCAGGGCCAGGCATGGTGAGTGATGTTGAGTTGGCCACGCCCACCCAGTCATGTGACCACATCACATGGTCAACAAGCCACACCCTCCCAGTCATGTGGTCAACAAGCCATGCCTGCCCATCAAGCCACGCCCACAGAACCTGTAGTAAAAAAATTGAATTTCACCACTGGTTTTCATGTCTAAGGTGAAATTAGAACTCACAATCTCCTGGTTTTTACTGTTGCCGTAACTACTAGATAAAGAAAATGTTAGTAGCTTGAAGAAAAGATAACACTGTGCAATATGTCCATTTTCAATATCAATGGCTTCTTTTTATGTTTTATGATATGTAAAGTTATAAAACTAAAAACAATAGTTGGGAAGATTGCAGTGGTTTTGTACTGGGAATTTCAGAAATTTAACCCCACAGTCAATACTAGCAATGTTAAAAATGTGTTTCTTTGTTGCCTTTATTTAAAAGATTTGTATGGCAGACCATCTTAAAACACATCTCCAGGCACCTCATAACAACAATAAAGCATCTAACTATAAAAACATAGAACTGTAAAAATCATTTTTTTCTCTTCACTCAAAAAATCACATGCTTTTTAGAAATGCAACTAACTGTCCATTATAAAAATAGTGTACAATGCTATATTATTTGCGTTAATACTGTCCACATGAAATATATCAAGAAATAAAGTTGAAGAAGCAGGAGCTTTAATTACCAAGATTGAGTTACATTATAAAGAATAGTAACCAACAACACAGTTCATAATAGAAGCTCTTTTGAGGTTTATGTTTTGATTACCTGATTTTTTTTCAGAAAGCACTAACATTGAAAAGTTCAACATAACAGTTTTAACTGATTTTTTTTAAAGTACTGCTATCTTGCATATTGTTTTATCTCTGTGCAAATTTTTGTCTATGTACATGTATGTGTACTTGAAGTTCCAGTATATTGTACTGTAGCTACAAACCAAAAAGCTTGATGGAATTAAATAAGATTTCTAAAACGGTTCTCTTGTGAACACTTTTGGTCAAATTTGGAACGCAACAGCATTTAATTATTTATGTTGTTAAAAAAAAACCTATGCTACTGCACCTAGGTATGACTGTCATTTAATTTCCCACTGGTGCCTCATATGTACTGCCATTCTAGAACATTCAGAGAAAATTGACACAAGCATCAGTAACCATTAGACTTTTTCTCCACCACACCAATATCCTGAAGCAATCCTTTCTCAAAGGCACAATAAGAAAACGTAACAGTGGCGTTTTAACTGAAGGAAAGTGCATACTTTGCTACTGTGATACTTATTTTAAAAAAAAAAACATAGAAGCAAGAGACATACCATACATACTCTATGTACTAAATATTTTAGATGTGATATGAAAATATTCTTTCTATATTTCTTGTAGTTTCAAAATGTTGGGTGGCTCAGGCCCAGGTATTTTCTTATCTCACTATAGGAAGGATTCTAATTTTTCATTAAAATAATTTCATTTATTAAATTTCATTTATTAAATTTATATACCGCCCACTCTCCCTAAGGACTCGGGGCGGTTCACAGCAGATAATCATACTCAGAAGCCATTTAAAAATATTTTACAATTCTGTTTAACTAGAAACTATGCAGGGTTTGTTGCTCTCTCCTTTCCTATTCTACATATACATGAAGCGATTGGGTGAACTCCTTGGTTGGCATGAGCTGTCAGTTTTGTTTAATCATTCCCAACAGTAGTAAGAACCCAATACAAGGGATCCAGAAGCATACAGGTAGTTCTTGACTTACAACTATTAATTTTGTGAGTGTTTTAAGGTACAATGACTCTGAAAAAGTGACTTATGGCCAGCTCCCATACTTACTGTATGACTGTTGTAACATCCCCACGGTCAATTGGTTAAAATTTGGGCACTTGACAATAGGCAAGTATTTATGATGATTGCAGTATCCTGGAGTCATGTGATTGCCCTTTGCAATCTTTCCAGCCAGCTTTCGACAAAGTCAATGGAGAAAGCCAGATTTGCTTAATGACTGTCTGGTTCACGTAACAATTGTGGTGATTTATTTAACAATTCTGTTCTTAACTGTAGTCATTTAAAAGTTGAGGACTATCTGTATACTTGCATTCTGGTACTGTATATATACTATGTGAGATGCTGCAGGGTTTGGTGCTCTTCCCTCTCCTAGTCAACGTATACATGAAGTAGTTGGGTGAACTCCTTGGTCACCATATGGCAAAGTCCATCAGTATGCTGATGATACCCAATTATGCATGTCTTCCCCTGGTGAATTAAGCAATTCCATGACTGTCTTATCCCAGTGCCTGGAAGCTGTGAGGGTTTTGATGGGGAACAGGTTTTAGCTTAATTTTTCAATATTACCTGGAATTTTAAGCTTCATTATAAGCTTTTTAGTAAAAAAAACAACAACCCACTAAATAGGAAATTACGAAGTTGCTCTGGCAGAGTTTAAACACTTCTTCCAGGAAAATTAAATATAATATTAAGCATTCCTGTAAAATCTTTCTTTCAGAATCACAATTAACAACTTTCTAAGAACATAAAATAAAACTTTTGGTTTCATTAAAGAAACAGAACCAAACCAAGCTTGCTTTGAAGGCTTATTGCCCAACATTTTGGACAAGAAGACTGCATAGGGACGAATTCTCTCCTTTAACTTACAAGATTGGGTTGACATGGATAAAGCCATTCTTCTCTTCAGGACTGTCAGAGGAACTCAGATTCTCTGCTATTCTTATATTTGGAGCCAACATCCATTTGCACTTGCAAAGGTCCATATCCCCCTTTCCTCTTCCCTTATCTTCAAACAGTGACAACAGCAAAGATACAAATCAGTCTTCACCAGTCTTACTTTTCCCAACCAGAAGTGTGGTTTTAGCCCAAAGCTAAGTATGTTGGCAGACAAGACAGCTCATTGAGGGCATTTTGCCTAAGGATACAGAACTGACTTTTTGTGTAGGAGTTGTTAGATCTTAACTGGAATTTCATGCTACAGAACTGCTACAGAAAAAATAATTTTCTCAACCAGCTTTATGGTCCAGGGATAAGCTCCAATGTGCCCTTGACAACCACCATTTTATTAATGAAAAAGAAGACTGGCAAGCTGAAATATTATACCTTTCACATTATATTTATTTTCAAGAACACTACCCCAAAGGCATTTCTAGAAAACAAAAATGGTAGATAGCCATAGGATAATTGTTTTATTTGGAAGCATGCACAATCCCTTAGCAAAAATGTAGATAAACTAAAGCTTAGGTGTCAAACTCACGGCGTCATGTTGCCATCATGTGACATATCGTGACATATTTTCCCTTCATGGAGCTGGGGTAGGGATGGCCTTAACGTGATGTATCTGGCCCATGGGCCAGCAGTTTGACACCTTGAACTAAAGTGATTGAGATTGGGTGGGATGGACAGGAAAGCTAGAAACTGTAGAAGGAAGCAACCACATCGATCTGCCTTCTATAATTAGCAATGCCTGTTACAGAAGTGCTTTTTGTGAATTACGAAGCTTCTCCCTTAATTTATTTATTAATCTATTTACTATTTATTAATCAAATTTATATACCGCCCCCTCTCCCTAAGGACTCGGGTCGGTGAACAGCCGATAAAAACATTAATCACCATTCTATGAAAAAACTCATGGTATTCCCTTAAATTATAAGGTGTCCATTAGCCCAAACTAAATTGTATGCTCCTGTGCTATCTATAAATCAGTCATACAGACTATTCTCTCAGATGAGGTGGTTATGAGCTGGCTTAAAAACATGTTGTTAATATATCTTACACTAGCAAACAGTGTAAGATGAAAGACATATATTGTCCATTGGCAATGTTTTGGTGAAATTATAATGCATCTTTAGGAAGAAAGCAAAAGAAATGTAAAATCCTTCCATCATTTAAAATAATCTATGATAGCTCATTTACAATAGAACAGTATATATAGAACAGGGGTGTCAAAGTTAAGGCCCGGGGGCCAGATCTGGCCAAAGGGGTGCTTAGATCTGGCCCATGGGGCCACCCTGGAAACAGCAAAGAATTGGCCTGCAGTGCCTTTGCCAGTGAAAATGGAGCTTGGGAGGGCTGTGTGAGGCCCTCCCAAGCTCCGTTTTTGTAGGCAGAGGGTTGCAGGAGGCTGTTGCAGCTGAAAACAGACCTCGGAAACCCGCTTTCACTGACAGAGTGCTTGGGCGTTACAGGCACCCCCCAACACTAGTGATGTTGAGCTGGCCATGCCCACCTCAGCCCCCCAAAGTCAAACACAACCCTGATGCGGCCCTCAATGAAATTGAGTTTGACAGCTCTGGTACAGAGCAAACAGTATAGAGCAATAGCACAGAGCAATAGTAACAGCAATACAATATCTCAAGTAGAATCAAAATTAAGATACTTACAAATAGCAGTAGGAGCAAAGGAGTTATAACAATGCCCTGGAAGAAATCAAGAAATATATTTGGTTATAAATAGATGTTGTTCTTTGCCACAGCAAATGTCAATGCAGGAAACCTCAAGAAACTTCCTCCTAAGTATCTAGACATTTACTTATGAACTCACTAAAAGGTTATTCTATGATAGAACAGGATCATTTGAGACACAACAGAGGTCCCCCAATGTTAAACTCTGCAGGAATGTTGGGACTACAACCCCGAGAACTTTTAACCAGTTATGACCTGTAAAATAGAATTACTGTACTTCCAGTATTTTTGAAGCCATCAATTTTGGACAAGTTATTAAACCAGTTGTTACAAAGTTTATACAGCGATTTCTTTAACATCTTTGTGAGCAAGGATATTTCAGACTCCTACACAGATTAAGGAATTGTGAATGATCTATATTAACTGCAAGTTAGTTATGTCTTCAAGATTAATTTTTCAACTTCTAACATAGACATCTCTTTGCTTCTTAGATGCACTCCATAAATATGCAAGTTGTAGAACCTTCCATGCTTAATAAACAGGCCCTACCATAAAGGGGACAGGTGGCTTACTATCTTATTGTCTGAGCTATGGCCCTCTCCTGAGTAAAGTCTGCATCAACTGTGATGAATTAGGTGTCGTGTGATTTTGTAATGTAAACTGATATCCCCTAGGAAGTGAGCTGGTATCTCAGAACTCATTTCACTTGATTAGACTCTGTGTCTCCATGGTGGGAAGGCAAGTCTTTCATCTAATTTAGTCACACAGGACCACTTCAGCTCTCCGCATCCCTGAGGCAAAGGAAGGAAAAAGATTTGTTTTCTTCAGTGACAGCAAAGAGGTTTAAGGCTGATCACTGGGCATAAGACAAGATTTTAAGTCTCAAGATTTTAGGACTGGGAGATAACATGCCAAACATCATCTTTACATCAGCAAATGTCAATTCTCTCTTTGCCCACTCAGTACTTAATAATGAATTAACAAAAGCAGTTTGTTACTCAGTGAATATTAATTCACTACCATAAGCAGCCCTTCCCTTCAAGGCTATTTTCCCTGAACAGTTATTAAATATAGTTTTCTAAATATAAATATGCTAATGTGTTATCACTTTAAACGATAATTAATTTTTTTTATTTTATTTTAGAGAAATTCTAAAGTAATCCATAGCCTTTGATTTAAGTTTAAATTCCACCTCCGACATAATTCTTTCCTGGTTCACCTTCATTTCCTATTTTCAGTCCATCCTTTCACAAAGATCATAGTTACACCTTTCCTTTCAGAGGGTTCTTTTTAGAAATGTGAGATAAAATTTTACACAAAATATATAGACACAATGAGGTTTTGAGGCAGGATAAACTACACTTAAAACAAACAAAACCTCTATTATTTTTTTTACACAATTCCAAGACTCTTGATTGTAAATCAAGCCAAAAGGTGTTAAGCTGAAGAACTATAGAAGCCTTAATTCCTCAAGAAGGAAAACTGTGGTTCCTTTGAATTTAAATTCTTACTTATGAATAGTTTAAAATACAACATTTTCCCCAATTTCTCAAGAAGAAATGCACTTTCTAGTGTGTTGACTAATGAATGGCCAGTAACTGACCAGCATTAGGTACTTATCATGTCAAATTTTGTATAATTTTAAAATGATTAATTACAGTCATATAAGTCTGAAATCATTATTTCTTTATTTTCAACACAACTTCAGCATCCTTTTTCCTTATGAATGCTATCTTTTTTTTTGGTCTTTCATTTTCTCCAAGGATCTCAAAGCGATGGGAAAAAAGTTTTCCTGCCACCTCTTTTATCCTCACTATCATTAAGGTATGATTATATCAAGTGATAATAAATTTAGCGTCTTTCCATTTCAATCTGCATTTCCAATCTCTAGATTATTGATTCTTATTTTTAGTTACCCTCATTGTTACATCTTATAATGAACTAGAAACAAGGTTGTAACCACTCCCTTCCTTTGAAGATAAAGTCTTTCTCAGAAGAGTAGAGTGGAACCCAAACTTGAGCTAACACACTTCCACTAGTGTACAGGGCTTCCTTTTCCATTGCCCAACTTCAAGTTCTTGTAGTCTACACAACAGCATCCACTTTTTCACGTTTATTTTTTTCAAGAAAAATGAATTTTAACTGTAAGTTTAAAACGTACCGGTAATTTAAAAAATGCACAGGATAAAATATGAACATTCTGGAAAAATCACTTGCACAGATTTTGTTGAAAGTGTAAATAAATATAATTCTAAAATACGCACTGTTTGAGTAAAAACTATTTTGCTTTTTCTTTGGAACCCATTTTCATTGTCCAGTATCACATGAAAAGACAGAGAGATGTAGAAGAGGCTAAATGAATGTGCATATTTTGTTGGGGGGTCAGATAATACCAAGAGAAAAATAGACTAGTCTAGACTAGACTAGACTCTGGAAGGACCTTGGAGGTCTTCTAGTCCAGCCCCCTGGTCAAGCAGGAGAACCTATACCATATCAGACAAGTGACTGTCCAGTCTCTTCTTAAAAATCTCCAGTGATGGAGCACCCATGATTTCTGGAATAAGGGTGATTTAGAAATTCTCTATTTATACTCTAGTCCTCTACATTTCCAGATTAATACATTTCCCAATAAATATAGAGATATCGATGTAGCTTCTGCAATATAACCATACACTAGCAATGTTTTAAATAAACAAAGAAATATAAAAGGATGGTCTCATTTCCATCCCTTGCCACAAGAAAAAAAAAAAAAGGAAAATGGATCCATTCTATAAACTTCAACTTCGCTGCTTTGGTGCAAGTGCTGTCAAACATGCAGCACACCGAAGTGCTGTGGCAGAGAATTTCTTTGCACAAATTGAACATCTGCCCTTGCAGAGGCAAGGTCATTGAACAGCAGAGCATTCTCAAAGTTGGGGTGGTATGTTAAGCTCTGTGATGCAGCCCATAATGGAGTGGAAGTTGTGAAGTGATTGCCTTTTACCATTCAAAAAAAAAAAAAAAACCTTTCAAGAAATCCATTTACACCTCTGATGTGAAAGACTGACGGAATATATTTCAATGATTTTAGTGGGAAAGAGGAAAAGGGAAAAAAATAATTCACGGCCTGACCCAAAATGCAAAGAATGGCTCTGCATATAGCAGCAGTCACATTGGAACCTGCAAATGCACTTTTCTTTACGAGGAGGATCATTTAACATGTCATATTTTAGAAAACCAGTTAGGCATTTCTAAAAGGAAAACTTGTATCGAGGGATAACTTTTTACTACATCTTCTCTAGAAGATCAAACCAACTTATCTCAGTTTCAGATATTAACTTAGATACAGGAAAGAAAAATGGTTAGTTTTGAAAATATAATACTCCACTAATTTGCCAAACTAGTCAGTAGTGAAAACATAAAGTAAAGCCACAAGAGTTAGTTATTTACCAATGAATCATTCTATCTTATTTTGTATTACTGCTTCCAAGATAATAATGCCTAAAGTATGTAAGTGGATAACCAGTGCACACTTGAAATGTGTCAGTTTTTTTCTAATACACACGCACACACCTAAACATACCTAAAAACACTGCAATAATAATAAATATAAATAAATAAATAATTGTATCCTCTATTGGATGTAGTCTTTCACTTCTGGTGGTAATGAATAATGTTTACTATATATTTTGATGGTGTGCTAAGCCTATTTAAAGTCTTTCACGTGCTTTTGTTTTCCCCCACAAAAATCATTGGGAAACTGGGATGCCAATAATTATGTATTCATCACTGAATTTTATTAATCTGAGGAGTTCTGGGGGACTTGAAGAGGAGTTTGGGACTGTGTATATTATCACTGCCAAATTTGTGTCTCTAGATATTTTGGGGCTATAATCATCAAATTCTGATATGGTACTTTCCCCATACCTGGAAGACACATTGGGGAAGGCAGGTCTTATATGTCTGATACTTCATAGTGCTTTATAGCCCTTTCTAAGCTGTTTACAGAATCAGTATATTGCCCTCAACAATCTGGGTCCTCATTTTACTGACCTCAGAAGGATGGAAGACTGAGTCAACCTTGAACCTGGTGAGATTCAAACTGCCAAATTGCAGGCAGCCGGCAGTCAGCAGAAGTAACTTGCAGTACTGCATTCTAACCACTGTGCCAACCCAGTTCTGATACTGTATCTGCATTATGCTCAGCGACATTTGTGATGAGATGAGCATCTATATAAATTTTAATACATGCATAAACACAAGTGCGCACACATACACTTCTGCTTCACAAGTTGCAGTATTTGCCAGTTTCCCTGATGGCCGGGCTCTTCACCCAGGCTTTCATTGCGGGAGAGGGGAATCCCTGACCTTATTGTGCTTCACATTTAAAAAATAAGTTTTTATGTTTTATTGCAATTTTTGATTTATGTGCTACGTGACAGGTGGGTGGCATACAAGTTTGGTAATTTATTACTAATATTTGTTATTTAAGAGAAAAATTAAACTAGACAATTCTGAAAAACTGGTTTTTGGAAAAATGAATTTTAACCAGACAACAAGCAAGTTCATATTTTTAAAAAATCAAGTAATACATATTATTACAAATATTTCAGATTACCAAGAATCCTCAGTTTAATGATGGCAGTTGGGATTGGAATTATCATTGCTAAGGATGTGTTCATAAAACATGATGTCACATGACCATGATGCTTAGCAATGTTAGGTAATCTGATATTTCCAATTCCATTATTAAGCACGAACATCATTTATGACCTCTTGATAGGTTCCCCATTGACTTTCCTTGTTGGAAGCTGGAAAGGTTGCATATGGCAAACAAGTCACTGCAATAATCCGAACTCTGAGGATCCAAGTTCAAATGATTGTAATGGAAACCATGGAAGTGCTACATAATCAGCTTACTCTCTTGAAATCTCCTTGTCTTCAATTTAAAGCAATGTGACCTGCTGACAATAGGATAGAATCAGACAAAGGATAGATTACCTACAAAAAATATGTGTCATTTTTCTTTCCCTCCTTCCCCATCACAGACTGGAGAGACTATAAAGGAAGAGATTTCAAGAGAGTACTGGGCTACTAGTATGATAAAATTGCTTTCAAGGTGTAGAAAAGCAAACAGCGTACTCTCTTACAATTCCTTACTACACAATAATCAGGTGACTTAGGACAACGGGTTAATTAATTACTCTGGGTACATCCCTCTTCCATTGACATTTGCTTTAATATAATCAAGAAAATCTTCCACCCGATATAGTCTTATCTCCGTTCATTGTTTACTTTATTGTGATTCCACCTCAGAGGTTCTGTTTGCTCAGAGGGACTAAAAGCTGTGCTATCTATCGTTTTTACTGGTGCAAACTGAGAATTTAACCTGGCTTTGGAGGTTATTGTCTTCTTCATTGCTTATTTATGCTGTATCCCTGATGTGGGAAACACTGTTACAAACTGTTAAGTAATTGGAAGCTGTAAAATCAGTATACTTGTTCTTCATATTCCCAAGTCAAGATGTAACACTCTATACTTACGCTCTGCACATACACGTCTTTCCTTCTCAGCAGGTTGATGGGGAGAAATGGAGAGTATCTTTCATTGTGTTCCACCAATCCCCCAAGAAATCTACTAGAAGGCATCACCACACCATTACCACCTAGTGTAAGTTTCTTTTTAGTTTCCCTATCTTAAAGACACCTCTTTCTTCTTGTAGATCCAGTTATAACAACTGAGCTGAGTTACGCAGAGTATTTGTGCCAGGGAGTACTAAGGTAAGCAAGCCAGCAAGGCTTCTGAATAAAGTAGCATTATTCTTCCAGTATGCTCCCAACTGTGTGCTGTTAATACTTTCAACATGATGGAAAAGTGATACATGGTGCCTTCTTAAATAAGATACATAAATATTATTTTGCTGGTGTGTTTCATACTTCCAGAGATGCACTATGATTCAAAATAATTATACTTAACTTAAAAACATGCTTTCATTTCTACAAACTTTTCTGAAAATTAAGTTGTTAGAGATAGACAACTTCCAGAATGGAAGTGGTTATACCATTGATAGTGAGTTGCTGATTCAAGTGGTTATCTTAAACTGTTATATTATTTCTCACTATTTTGGTTCTGCCAGCTGACCAAGACCAATCTCTTAAACGTATTTATTAAATTCAAGTGTGTTCAGCTGGACTTGCTTTTATCTAATTGTATATTTAATTACTGCAAACCTATGCTATCAAGAATTTAACTGAAGGTGGGCTTTGTATATGTGTTAATTCTATGCAGGGATGTACAGTATTAAAAGGTTTTAAACAACTGGAGAACATGCTAGGGTCAGATTCGGCAATATTCAATTGTAGTCTTGGTAAAATAGAAATAATGACTATTGACTAATGACTAATGATTATTAAAAATAATTTTACAATCAAATGAATATGTGTTAGGAACTACTTCAACACAGGCACTCTTTTATAAATGCAAAAACCTTTCAATCACATATCCCGCAGACAAATACACATCACAATATTTGAATGGGGAGCCATTTGGGAGGGTTTTTGGATAATAGAATGGGAGGGTTAAAAAAATGGGGGGCCACAGAAAACCATTTTTTTGTATTCATTAAAAAAACTTAATGAATGGGTTCATGTGATTTTCCTGGAATCAAGTTCAAATCAAAGGCTTTAATTTTTTTCATTAAAAAAAAAACTAAGTGAAAAACTTTATCTGCCAGCAGAGGGCATATTCAACACACTTGACTATATTTTTCTTAAGCTAGTACTGCAACCCTAGATATGAGAAACGCTGAAATTTAACTATGTAAATTTTTACTGAACGATTGCCAGCTCTGACAGTGTTAGTTAACTTTTCCCATTGCAGTTAGGAACTAATTCTCGAAGATCTTCTCCTACGCCTGGAGTTATACAAGTGCTCCAACTGAATTTAGCGAAGAGTTGCTTTCCACTCAGCTAGAGGTACCTTAGCTATTTAACAGTCTCCAAAGATGTTTGATCAGATGTAATCCCACCATCATGTCCACTGCTGCTCCGAGGGGGGAGATTATTGCAACATCCAATCTGAGTGGACAGTGCTTCCACCAATCTGGTGGAAGAGCAAGGAAACGCTGGGTCATGTTGTATTGTACTGCTCATTTTATGCTGACAGTCAGCAGGAGTTACCTCCATTTTTCATCAAGCTCCCAGGTCATTTTAACTCTATTTACCACCAGCTGTCACTATCAGAACAATCTGACAACATTGGCCGAATATTGCTAATGACTGCTCCACTGTCTGTATGATAGGTCTATGCTGCAATCTTTAAGTTCTTAGATAGAACTAATATGGTCCCACTTATTTTACTTATAGCTTCATCTATTGACTGTCTATATTTATGTTTTAAGCTTATATGCATTTTACTGTTTGTTATTAACCTGTTTATATTCAAAAATTTCTATTTCTATTTATTTATTTATGCTGACCAAGGACCATAAAACATTCGTTTATTCTGGCATCGCTTCTAGTGAGTTATGCATTTGTAAAAACTGTATTTTCAGCTTACATGAACAATCATCAAAATATAGGTATGAAGCTTAAGTTGATTCACTAGTACAAAACTAATTTAAATGCGTCTATATTCTATCTTTCAAATACTATAGTAGTATCTTATGTTCTTTTGTCATAAGCACAACCATTTTAGAATTCAGACGCATCAATAATCATTCTACTTACCATATTTCCTTTGTATAATTTTTATGAGCGATCCCCAAAATGTCACATAGCTATTTGGTTTCGGTTGACTCCAATATCACAAAGTTCTAATTAATGGAGGGTTTTTTTTTTAGAAACAGTTAAGTGGTAGATCCTTGATAAATAAAGCAGATCATACCCTTCTGCTCTATGATTAAAAAAATCCATATAAATTGAAAACGAATACAAAAGGCATGGAATAATTCCAGTTTGATATACTCCAAATACTTTCTAGCTAGTATTATGGAAGTAGTTTACAATTGTCTTTGCCTAAGGATGTTTTTTAAATCTTCTGGGCCAGTTAATAACTATGAAATTCGCAAACAATTTCTCCATCCAAGCAGATAAATTATGCTTAGCTTGTAAATTTAGCCAAGGCTGACTACATACTGCCACCTGCTGAAGCATCTAGATTATCATGATGTTCCAAGGAGCTATTTTGATTTTTTTACGCAGATTTAATTTTTTTCTTAAAAAAAGCATTATCTTAAAATTCATATTATGGAGGATTAGTTTTACCTTCCCAAATTTCTATCTGCATTTAGGTCCGGGCTTGTTCTTCCAGTCTTGGCCAAAATAATTGTGCTACCAAAGGCTGGACACCTAATTTTAATACTTTTATATTTGGGTTAGCACCTTAGGCTTTGAATGTATATACACAAAGTGATACTATGCTATGAAAGTAGAATAAAGAATGTGGATGGTTCTTCACTGGGTTCTCTATTGACATTAAAAATCTTTTGTCTTTGTACTGATAGGTAAAACCTTTAACTAACAACTCAAGCAACTTTTGTTTTATTTCTATTTCTTTTAAAAAGGTATGTCAGTAAGCAAGTTTATTTGATAAGACAGACATGTAAGATTAAATCAATCCCTATATAGTATGTACCGTACTTTCTGGTTTTAAAATTTTTGTTGTTGTTGTTAGTGTTTAAAACAATCCTTTTAATACAAATAAATAAAAATAATTATATAAGTCTTTAAAAAATATGTCAGCACTTTATCTGAAATGGTATAGGAACCCCTGAGCAGGGGGTTGGACTAGAAGACCTCCAAGGTCCCTTCCAACTCTTTAATTCTATTTACCATGTCAATCATGTGAGATAATAGTTGTTTACATACATTCACAGCAGCTATACAGAAATTTACTACATTATGAGTGATAAAACTTTTATTATAAGAGGAAATTAATGTAGCTTGATTTATACTAAGAATATACGATAGCATTTCTAAGAAAGCGGTTACTAGTATACAATACTACACTACTGAAAGCAAAATTATGTTAACTTAGATTGTGGCTTTTATATAAGCTTTCTCTACTCTAGGAAATAATGATTTTTATAAAAGAAAAATATAACTGATAAAATATCAATCAAATCAAATTTTATTCATCACATGCACAGACATACATGGCACGAAATGCAGTGAGAAATAACTGATATCTGATAACTAACTGATATCTGGCAGAAACTCTTATGATTTTGTTGCTGTTTGTGCTGATATAGCTATTTTTCTTGTAATAGTCAGATTAAGTATCACTAATTAACTTTTGAGATTACAAAAATATAAAAAAAAATTATGTTCTACACTAGATGGTGCTATATTACTTTCCAGAAAATACATCTCAAGCTAAGAAGAAATTGTATAATGTAGATTTCATATTTGAAAATTTACATGGGGATGTTAACCCATTATCTTTATCTTTATCTTTAATCATATTTATATACCGCCCCATCTCCCTAAGGACTCGGGGCGGTTTACAGCCAGT
>JAEANM010013303.1:0-14452 GCA_017656035.1 Myanophis thanlyinensis | reverse complement strand
AGTGCAGGAATAGAAGTTTCTGAGCACCTTTGGTGGTAGTCTGAAGTCCCTCAGACATCTGAGGTGAAAGAGACGTTATCGGGCTTTTTTTTACCATGGTGTTTTTACCATTTCCTAACTCTTCTGGACATAGTGGCACATTCTGCATTTTGAGAAACAACTATGGCCATTATCATAAAACCATTGCAACAAAGAACATGCCAATTCAGAGAACAGCTGTGTTTTAATGGCATAGCCAGTCAAAATATACATATACATTTCACAGAAAACAAAGTGATAAGAGAGAATAACTTGCTCAAAAGCCTAATTACAAAGCAGCAGGGTCTGAATCACCAAATATACATTTGTTGTTTAGGATAGTTATTTCTCAGAAAGAAAATTTGATTTCTCTGAAAGCACACAGGAGATCCCAAAGTCAGATTATATTCATTTATGTTCTACAGATAAGCGAAGACATTTTCAAATTTCGAATGAAGATCTTACCTGGCAGTTCTTTACTTTTATTGTCCCTTCCAATTTAGGCTTTTTTTTACCTTTGCTATTGATTGTCAATGTATACAGTTTTTATATAAACCACATCTTTTGCAAGCCACTTTGAACAATGATTTTTGCTGGAAGATAAAAATGGAAATTGTGTTTCTTAAAATACAAAGATATAGTAAATACACCTACTCCTATCTTTATTGATAAATTGTGGTGATAAGTTATATACTTTCAGTATTTCTAGATTTGGAGATGTTTCGTAAATAAGTATCTTCACTAAATTACTGAAGGTCTTAATTAACTTACCTACATGCATTGCAGTTATAATAGGCCACATAGATATATTGCAAAAGCTTTTATCATTTCAATTCAAGTGATCATTGGAAATACACACATCCTGTCATATTTTTTTTAAATAAATTGTTCCTGATAGTTTTAGTACAGCCTCCAAGCTGGAATTCAAAGCACTTCATATTTCTCATTTTGCAAAAATGCTGATGTGAGGAAGGACCTAATACTTGACCATCTCAGCTAGCTGATTTAGTATGCAGCGAAGGAAGAGAAAGGTATTAGTCAAGTAATTGTATTTTTTACTGTCACAGTGAAATACTTCTAGACTTTTCTAGACATTCTACAAAGTACCAATAACTCTTCTTGGTACTTTGTGGAGTTTGAGCTTGTAGAATTATTTGCAGCCCCAAACCATACAAATTAATGTACTATATCTGTATAATAATCAGAATAAGTTGTAGATTTTCCCAAGAAGTAAAATGCTTGCACAAAACTCCAGGTCACATTTGACTGTGGTCTTTGATTCCTTGTTTGCTTTCTCCACATTCTTATAAAGTATGTCTTTTCTTTTAGAAACAATTTTTTCTCTACCACAATGCTGAAAACAAAATGTTGAAGTGAAAAAGTGTTAATTCACTTGAATTCTTAACATAACTTTTTTTTCACTTACTTAAGTAACAATCCTTCAGAAATGATGCAGATATTTATGGATTAAGACAAAAATGTTAGGGTTTCTGGCAGCTATTTACATATCTAATTAAGAAAGCTGAGTTCAAAGAAAAAATGTTACTGTGGTTCAATCATGCAAATTGTGTGTGTGTGTGTGCACATTAATGCATGTACAGAAAGAGGGAGAGAATTTCCTACTCTTGAGTATGGCTTTTTAAAGACTTGAGCTTTGCTGTCTAACATTAAAAGAAATCCCACAGTTCATACTAACATACCATAGAAACACAAAATCTCCTCCCAAAAAGGAAAAGCTCAAAAAGTATTTAACAATAGTAACTTTACCATTCTGAAAATAACACTTTTTGAAACCCTAATTATATACACATTTATTGTGGCATGAGTTTATCATGTACTTTGTCAGAAAATATTATCTGGAATGCTGTCAGTATTAACATAGAACATTGTCAGTTTTTTACCATTTTTTTTGTAAAGTTTATTTAGTATGTTTTAGCTTGTTTCTGATGAAGATACTTTTAAAAGATATTTTAAAAGCAAAGGCAACTGTTTATATAATGCATAATTAATCTAAATGGGGATATACAGAAATGGATAAAGGATCATGCAACATTTAATTTCTGCATCAATATAAACAGGATAAAAAGCTTAAGCTCATGAGCAGAACACAAAAATAAAGCACAAAGCATGGTATTTGTGTGAGGGTTTTCAACTGGACAAATTTAACCATAGCTATGTCAGTGCTATGTTGCTTATGGAACATTTTTAAAAGCAGAGATTGTCCCAGGAAAATACTGAAAATGAATCAATGTCTAAAAAGCTGTAAGAGCATACAAAAGATCAAGCTGCAGTCAGTCACGGCAGAAACCTGGCATCCTATTTAATCCCAGATGTCTCCAAGAAGCCTAAAACAGATCATGAAGGTATGAATGGAGGTGAGTAGTTCTCTCCCTCTGATGGCAGGCCTCTGACACCAAGTAAAGCTATGGATCTCTGAATGTGCTGGGTAGCAGTCTGGGCTGTTAGGCATCTGTCCAGCCAGTGGGGATTCTCTTCTGCTCATATGGTGTATTTTAATGATACTACAATTGGCTTCTGCTTATGCAGAATCTGTCAACATTAAATTTCACTGAATAATGATGTTCAAAGAACATGAATCGCCACATTCTCCAAAGCATACCTAATTTTATAAATCCATAATATGCCTCCTTTTAGCTTTCTCTCTCTGAACTAAATGTCTTAAGTTTTCTTTATTTAAAAAAAATCAGATTCATTTACAATTGAGATTTACAATTATTTTTATTTACCTTGGGAGTAAAGAATTGTAACCAGCATTCACAATTGTAAACACTATCCTAAATGCATACGTACTATAAATATTTATTACTAAGGCATAATTATAATAAAATATTTTTATTTCTCTTTCCTAGTTATACTTTATATATAAATTTATACACACATATACGTTATATTTCATAAAATGGCCCATATTATATTTTTGCACTACCAATTTCACTGGTTACCAGTCTCCAAGTGCAGTTCAAGCTGTTGGTTATGATCACTAAAGCCCTTAATGGCATAAGTCCAGGCTAACTGATGAACCGCCTTATCCCACTAGGATAAGCCCATCCTATTTCTGGCAGAGAGGACCTACTTTGGATCCCATCATTCAATCAAGTGCAACTATTGGGCTCCAAAAGAAGAGCCTTATCTGCTGCAACACCCACCCTTTGGAATATCTTACCCTCTAAGGTAAGATTCACCCTTGGCCTCCTATCCTTCCACAAGAGCCTGAACACCTGGCTCTGCCAGTTGGCCTGGGAATGAAATGGGGGAATAGGTTATGTACTACCAGTAGTTATATTATTACTAGTTGGTCAAACATTCTGACCAAGTAAGGATGGACTTGAATATCTTCTGTTTTTAAACTTAATTTGAAATATTTAATAAATGATCTGTGACCAATTGGTCATCATTTCAGAGGTGTGTCCTTACCTGGATCCTCAACACTTCAGCACAAGGATGGAGATCCTATTGTGATATATTCATTTAAACAGCTGGGCAACATTCAAGAGATAACCCTGTTGAAGGATATAAAGTCATCACAATGTCTCATGACATTTTGTATTGTGTCATAATCTTTTATCTAGCTGTGGATAGATGCTAGGGGGGCACCTTCACATGCTCTTCAGGGACTGCACCTTTGAATATGAAGGTTGACAAGTGGAGCCCTTATGCCACCAAAATAGGAATACCACAGTTCCAACACCAAAGGTAAATGGCAAACCCTTTAGCCTAAAATCCACTTTATTCCCCATATATATGGTGGTCGCATCTGCTTTTTGGCTGAGAGTCTCACCTCAGAAAGGGTTTCAATGTTTTGAATTTGATGGAGGATCCAAATTCAGCCTATTTCTGAAATCCCAGATCAGTTAATTGGTAGAATGGCTTGCCTTTAATAGTTGTGGCTGCTCCATCACTGGAAGTTTTTAAGAAGAGATTGGACAGTGAATTACCTGGAATGGTATAGGGTCTTCTGATTGCGCAGGGGGTTGGACTAGAAGACCGCCAATGTCCCTTCCACCTATTCTGTTAGTTAAACATTAGTTCTGAGTGCATCAATATATATTTCAAGGTCTTTCTTTTTTATTCTTTCTCTTACTTACTTTCTCTTACTTTCCATATTGATTCTTAGTATGACTTAATATGACATCAATTATAGAATTAAGAATCTAAGATGACACTAAACTTGTCAGAAGCATATTTAATCAGTAAGTGGAAAAAAATCAATTGCTAGCACACCAATAAATGGAAGTGGATACATGCAAATTGTATATTTCACATCATATACATCTTTATGTATGGGTAGAAGTATGATTAAGTATGAGGATAGATAGATAGATAGATAGATAGAGCATGCAAGCATACAGAAATGTCTAGTTTTCCCTATATGCTTTATTATAATCCACTTTTTTGAATACATGATTAGAATGAGTGTCTTTTTATTATTGAATGCAAATCTCAAAATTTGTTATTTTTTACATCTCTGTACTCTCATTCCTTAAAAATATAGGCTTTGTAGATATATCTGTAAATATTAGTTAAGTTTTCTTTATCTGCAGATGCATCTTCTCCCTAACAATAAGAATTAAAATAATGTAAATCATAGCAATGATATTGTATCATGACAAAAATAGCTGATTGACTAAATATAGATAGTTCTCAACTTACAACTTGTCACTTGATAATTGTTCAAAATTATAGTGGGACTAGAATGAGTACTTTACATCCTATAAAGCATGCCTGCCACAAATACACCAGGGTTACATGACCATAATTCAGGTGCTTTGCAGCCAGCTTGCCTTTGTAACTACCGATAGTTACAACATCCAATAGTCACATGATTGTGATTTGCAGGGTTTTTTTTTGCAGGTTTCTTGTGACTGTCATGAATACAGCAAGTTGTACTTTGCAAATTCAGTTTATGGTTTGTATTTCAAACTGAACATTGATCCAGATATAGGGCATAGCAGATGACTTTATCAAATTATAGAAGGAATAGTTTCTGAACAAGTTATTATTAATGTGATTTATCTTCCAATCTCATTTCACATTCTTTCTCAGAAAATATGCTTTTAGGGAATAATTTCTCTTTCTTAAAAAATATAAAAGCCCTTGTTCTTACTTCATTTCTATTCTAATCCATTCTTTGGAATTAAGAAATGAAAACATTAATTTTCAACAATAGCCTCAGTCAATGTATGAACTGTATCATAGGAGTGGGATTTAATTTATTATATTAACTGCCAGTTTCTTCAATATATAAATTTCTTGCAACCTTGAAAATAATGTGTAGTGATTATAATATCTGCTGACACAAAGCATATCTTCTCATCACCAGTCTGTCCCAAGGAACTACTGTTAAAGAGTTTTTGGAGTTCTTTTTCTGTTTGTGATAACAATCATAGGAATTTTAGTTGTCACCTAAAATGCACTTTACATAATGTAGATTAAAGGTATTTTTTTTGGGGGGAAGGGGAGATTGATGGGCAAAGAGTTGAAAAATGTCGTGCAATTTAGCAACAAGATTATTGTATTCACAAAGATAGAAAGATTCAGCACTAACTGCAATGGAGGAATGGTTGGTTGGTGAAGATGATGGAACTTGCTGAGATGGCTAAATTGACCTTTTTCTCAATTTCACTTGAAATTGTTTCTTCCATATATTTTGTTGAGAATTCATGCTGTTCTGGATTGCCATGACATTTATTCTGGTTCTAACAGACTTAGGAAAGAAATCAGTAAATAATTCCACTTGTTTTAAAGGTGGGATTAAAACCTGCTGTGAGCCATATAGAGTGGATTAAAAACCCTTCAGCATCCCTCTGAAATCATATGACAAAAGCTGTCTTCAGGTATTTTGCTAAGTTCATCTTTAAAGTGGGTAGAAAACAGGTTGAACACTTGGCACTTCCTCTTTGCTTTCATTGAATTGCACTCTTCAATGTGAAGAACAATTGATCTAGCATTTGCCTGATTCAGGAAAACACCCCGTACAAATATTACTATTTAAAAATATATACCCTGCCCTTTTGTTTATGGAAGTAGTCAAGGAAAATTGCAACCATAAAGTTAAAAATGCAAAATTCAACAATAAAATCAATATAATTAAAATTAAAATCAAATGCTCCCAATTATAATCATTTTAAAGCTTTAAAAAATTGGCAAAGGAGCTATATCATTGCTATTTTTCTAAATAATAGGCAAGTAGTTCATCCCTGGAGAAAGCATTCTGGGAGACATATAGGGAAGACCTGTTTCCATCTTCCAAATGGCTGAACTTATGGTTTCAATGGCATCTTCAAAAGGGTCTCTCCTGCTGATCTAAGTGGTTATGCAGGTTCATAGTGGGAGAGATGTCTTTCAGATACTAAAACTCTTCTTCATATCTTCAGTTGTGGAAGAATTTAATGGGGTCAACATGTACTCACCATTGTATACCAGTTTGAACTTATCCATATATTCAGATGAGCAGTAGAAAAGGTCAGATAAAAACAACTTCAGCATGTTCTATGATCTCCCCAGTATCTGTGATATCTCTATGAATATATTGCTCCAAACAGTGGAAAAGATCATGAGATGCAGAGTCCCAGTTCCTTAATTTCTTTGACTTCAGCTGTTATGAACTGGTAAGGAACTACTGCAACTAAAAGTCTATCAACTTTCCACAGAGCCCGAGAGGGAAACTAGTGCAAAATTCAGAAAGCTTGCTACTGAATACTTCAAGAAATTTATCCTGAAGTGAAATAAAACTATCATTCATATCAAAATAATCAGAAATACATGTCCAACATACTGTACCTAGATATACTAAATCCATAGTTAGAACAATCATGTTAAATGTTTTAATATAAAATAAATCCACCTATATTTTTTTAAGAAAAAATGTTTTGAAACATTTGCAGGCTCATTTAATAAAAAAACATTTAAGAGGAACACATATAATAACTTATTTATAATTTACTTCTAAATACACATCCTTCAGGTTGCTGAAATCTTTTGCAGATCATATATGCTGAGCCATACTCTGGTTTGACTGATTCACAAATAGCTTTGCATATTGTACAAAGCCAAAAGCAGTTGCAAACTTATCATTACAATGGTTATGTTTTGAACAAAATAAAGCAAAATTCATCTAGATAAAAAGATATATTAAAGATATTTTAGAGTTTATTAATTTTCACTGAAAACCCCTAATTTTTGCCAGAGCATAGCTGTTCTCTTTTATCGTACTTCTCTATTTGATCTTGAACAGAAAAAATGAAAATGAAAGAAAAGTCATGTCAATTTCCAATATTTGGAGGCATAGTTTCAAATGTCTGCATGTTGAAGAAAAACAAATGGAAAGGTGTGTTGTTGCCACAAAATTTAAAAAAAACAGAACTTGCTTTTTGATGGAGTGCTCAACTATCTCTCACTCCAGTTGCAGTTATTAGAGGATTTTAATGTTACAAGATTAACAGCTCTGCTTGATCTCTTCAGCCTAAGATGTCTGATAGAAACAAAAATGCCTACATTGAGAGATAAAGAGATTTTATTCCTTTGCATTCCAGAAGGGGCTTAGGCACATAATTGAAATTTATAACAGGAAGCAACTGCTGAGAACTTTATTTTCCTCCTTATCTCTTTTATAAGATTTAAGGCAAATTCCATATATAACTGATGAGGTCCGTAGCCTCGTTCAGATATGTCTCACAAAGTATGGTTTTCAAACTGAAAATTTCCATTTGAATTGGATTCAATTTTCCAAAGCTCAGTCTCAACCTTCACTTTCTTATTCTCTTTGTAAATAAATAACTATTTTTCAGTTTGGAAGGGATAGTTATATAGAATTCTTGTATACAAAAGATGTCTGTACGCACACATCTATCTATTCACACATATCCATATGGTATACATGTTGAAACAGAGAACACAAGACATGAAAAACTAGATGATTGTGTGCAAAGCCAGTGTTTTGGATTCTTTTTTTTTTTTAAATTTTCTTCTTCATTCGCTTCAGTTTCACTGTAACATTTATTTCCAAGTTGAAACAAAATCCCTCTACATTTCCAGGAATTGGATTTGAACCCAGCTACTATTTTATAAAAATAATTAGGTCCTTTCCAAATGGCAGAGGATGCCCACACCTGTCACCACTGCCTTGTATTTTTAGCTTTCTCAGAGTGGTTTTGTACATTGAAAGTTTCACAGATGCTTTTAAATTTAAATTTTAAAATGTATGAGTTGCAATCTCAGTTATTATTTTCAATCTCTAGAATCAAATTGAAGTCATATATTTAGATGAATGAAATGATAAAATTTTACTATGAATCAGAAAAAAAAGTACTCTAGCATGCTGTTACTAATAGTGCCATTCACCCAGATGATGGTAATTGATATTATGCATGTTGCTTGCTCCAATTGGGATTCAAACATGCCCTTCTCTAAACTCAAGGCTGAGCTTAACCTTACTACCTTGTCGTACATGAATTTGTTAAATGCATTTTCTAAATCTGGTGTCTTCCAGTTGTATTATATGATTTTTCATTCCCCAAATTTCCATCCAATAACTATTGGCTGAGAATGGGACTCCCAACACTTCTGGGGAACATCAGGTAGAAGACAAATGTTTTAACCTTTGCTAACTTCATCTGCTCTAAAGAAGCCTTCCATATTTACTGTATGATATAAACTGTGCACTAAATTCAAGTATAGTGGTATACAATATTTCTATGGATACATATCATAATCCCCATTCTCCTTTAAAAAGAAAGAAAACAACTTAGCCTACTCTCTTTTGCTTCTTAATATGACTGCATTAAGTTTCCTCTTCTATCTGTGTATGAACAGATGAAGAATGAACAAATAGATACTCACTTGAAATTCCTCATTTTTCTTCCCTTGATATACAGTTCAATAGTGAATAGCAATTTAAAATTTGATTTGAAATTAGCAATAACAACAAACAAAACAAAAGCTTATTTTTGGGGTCCATAAGAGCTTTTAAAAAAATTTATTTTTATTTAAAAAAAAATATCCTGAAGTTTTTGAATTACCTTATTGATGTGATAAGCAAGTGCCATTACAGTGAGTTTTGTTCTTTCCTGTTACAAACATTTTAAGCCTCTCTCCTTAGCTCTCTCATTTTCTATCTGAAATAGTCTTTTGGGATTTGGAGCAGGGAGAGAAAGGGTAGATAAAAGATTGTACACAGAAAGAGATATTTACATACAGCTCTCAACTGTGCAAAGTCACCGTACTCCATAAGATTTTCACAGAAATCCATGTTTCCTAAAGAAATTTTAAAATCGTATTTATCAAATGGAAAGCCAGTAGGAAAATTTTTGAAGGTTTTTTTCTAATTGCATTTAGATAAAATAAATTATGACCCATGAGCTAGCCAGCTCTTTCAAGGCTAAGGGAGAAGTTCCTAAGAGGTCAAAAAACAAATTCTCCAACTTGTTTCTGCTATGCAAGAGGATTTGAGCTTCAGCAACTGTTTCCACCAACTAGAATGTAGGGAATAGTATTCAATGTAAGGTTCTACCTATGTGTATCACAAGAAACACTGAGGTTAATTGATGATGCACTGATTAGTACTCTAGAACTAGAATTCTATCCAAGAATTCTAAGTAGAATAAGGTGCCAAGCATCTTATTGCTTGTCTTACATACTGGGGAACATGCTATTATAGAAATAACGAGTGACTGCTTTCAAAAGGGACATTTAAATCAGTATTTGCTTTGTTTTTTTAAATTGGTAAGTCAAAGAAAAAAGTTTCAGTTGTTTGAGAGTACAAATAAATGTATTTCTTCTACTGCCTTATATGATCCGTTTACAAAACTGAGTTTATTATAATCCTGTAAATAAGGATATTTCTATTGCAGTTAGTGACAAACCCCAGGCTAGATCATTTCAGACATTGTTTCTTAACACATGAATGAAAAACTGTAAATGTGACATTATATGCACACAACAGAACTGAAGAATTACTAGTAATTCTTTCTGTAGGCAATACATTTAAGGTAGCTGCTGCACAATATGGAGTATCCTTAGAATAACATTTTAATGCTAGTGTATCAGCTAAGGCCCTCCCCCAAATACCCTAAGAAGTCAGATTTACAATAAGGGCTATTATACTTTGAATATCCCAGTAGACTATTCTCAAGACCCTCTTGAGGGATGAAAATTACTTTAGGTGCACACTACATTTTGTGCCACTTACGGTGTTTTACACAAATATGATTATTATTCAGAGTATAAACTTCGCGGTGAAAGTGATTTTCTTGCCAATTTCTCCAAGCCTGCTTCGGAGTAGAGAAAAAACAAAACAAAACCGAATGCTGAACCTTTTAAACGCCAGATGACCTTATTTCGGCTACGGGATGCTAAAGATGTAACCGTAGTTATCACAAGCGACACATTCGACTGAATATAGTACGGCAGAAAAGCCATGGAGTAAAGAGGACGAAGACGAACTTTATTTAAAACCAGTATATATGCCAGATGCTCCAAACCTGCTTAAGGTGTGAGCAATGAGCCGAGCCGAGCCTCACCCTATATAGCAAGGGCATTTGCGCAGTAATGAAGTGCTTATTTTCTAAAGCATGTGAGTCCAACCGCGGTAAAGACTCAAAAATGTGCCGCGGGGGCGTGCTTCATTCCTTTCCCGGTTCTCCAGACGGGACGGGATGGGGGGTGGGGCAGGAAGGGCGGGCTAGGCATGGGCATAGGCCAAAACCGCCTCCTCCGTTGACCGCCTCTTGTCTGCCTTGCTTACTTACTCGCTCTCCCCGCCCATCTCCCTCCTTCGCAGGGCACCACTGGCCGGACTGCCCACCTCGCCACTTCGGAGCCGCTGCCGCCACCCCCGTCGCAGCCGCAGCCCAGGGAGACCTTCGCGCCCAGCCATGGGAGCGCTTTCCACTTGCCGGACTCCTGCTCCTCCTCCTCCTCGCAGCAGCAGCCCCACTCGCCGGCCCTCTACTACTCCAGCTCCACGCTGCCGGCGCAGAGAGTGAGCTCGCCCTTGTCCATGCAGCAGGTGGGCTCGCCTACCAAGCTCCAGCGGGCGGGCTCCGCCTCCGAGAGCGGCGGCGGCGGCTACGGCACCACGCAGCGGGTTTCCTCTCCCAAGCAGTCGCCCAGCCGCCTCGCCAAGTCCTACAGCACCAGCTCGCCCATCACCCTCGTCGTCTCCTCGGCGGGGCTCTCGCCTTCCCCGATCCGGGTCACCTCCCCTCCCACCATCCAGTCCAACATCTCCTCTCCCATTCATCAGCTGAGCTCCACCATCGGCACCTACGCGACCCTCTCGCCCACCAAGAGGTTGGTCCACCCTTCCGACCAGTACAGCAAACACTCCCAGGAACTATATGCCACGGCCACTTTGCAGAGACCCGGAAGCCTAGCAGGTGAGAGAGACCGTGCTCGTTTTCCTTTTCAGCTCCCTTGAAGGCGCATCCTACAAGATCCGCTGACAGAGATCTATAATCCTGAGAACGTTTGGAGTTTTGATTGCTCTGGTTCGGGAAGGAGGGAGGGGCGGAAGGGTAAGCGATTCCTGCTTGTAAAACTAAACTCTTTTAGCCTACCCTTGAATAAGTGAGGGTCCCAACCGAATAACAGATTGTATTCTAGCTGTATTCTAGCGGCCCTAGTTAAGCAGAAGGGAGGCAATGATGACTTCGTTGGGATTTGTTATAAAGCAAGATTTAGGTTTGAAGTCTTTGCTGTTGACTCTTAACATAAATTTCAACCATACTCTTCTTGCCACATAGAAAAGCCCCATGGAAAAGAAAGTTTTTCTTTTAAATTAGAACAGTGCCTTGACTGAATGTATGGTTTCTTATTTAGCTGGCATTATCTTCTCTGACTCATAGCGATGCTACTAAACAGATTTTTAGAATGATTTCTTGTTTGCAGTAATATTAAAGTGCTTGATAAGTGCTATGGTTCCCATTCCTTGGAAAGCACCTAGTTGTTCTTTCTTTAAAAAGAAACCCTTGCAATTTGAAGATCAGTTATTGATCTTGGTAATCAGATAACTAAACTGCTCTTTTCAGTGGGGAATTTTTGCTGTTGTAAAAACCACTTGAAAGATACTGCTGTAACACCAGCTGTCATGCTCATGTGTTCGCTCATTTGATTTATGCTGCTAAATGTGACATTTAAAAGAATTAGTTGGGAAGTGTTTTTTCTAATACTTGGAAGATATTCAAATATCTCTCCTTAAAAAAATAAAGCAAAAGGGTAGTCAGCAATCTATTTTCGCATTGTGCTGTGTTATTAAAAAATGAGGGACTATATATGCTAGACTGAGAGCATAGGGGGGTAGATGAAGGGGAAATCCTGGAAGAAATAATTGGCAAACATTTCCATAATTCTGTTTTAAAAAAAAAATTATGGATTCTATCACTAGGAATCTTGACTCAAGGAGAAGTCAATTTTTAATTATTTACTTGTTTGCATTGCTATCATCTGCATTTGATGATTCCAATCATGTCCAGTTCTTGAAAGGCTCACACAATAAAGATACATAAGATTATGAAAGATATGGAATGATGTGTGGAGTAGTTGTGGCCATGGTTATTACCAGAGAGTAGCAAATATTAAATTGAGCAAATGGCATATTGCTTAAATAGTACTAACACTTTTCTTTTCCAGAGAAGTTAAGAAAGTTGGAAGAAATGTGAACGAATGTTCAGTTTATTTCCTCTACAGCTTATAGATGTAGGACTGTTCCTTGGTGGTGTTTCTTATCTGAGGGTCCCTGCTGGCACTACCTGCTTGAGGTCTAAAAAAGTATAATTTATCCTTTGTATCATATTGTTGAATATCCATTTTGACCTTGTTTAGCGAACAAAGGTATTGTTTGCTAAGTCTAGCAACTGATCCACTCAATAAATTACTGTTAGCTAACCTGAGGCCATAAGACTAATTTTCATGCAGCCTTTGAACTAATCTCAAAGCCAAATACAGAAAATTGGTTCAGGCCTTTGTTAAGAGTGATGACCTTTTCTGCAGCCTGCAGCATGGAATAGAGAGAACATAATTTCAGAAAGAGAAAAAAGAGTATTTGAGAAAAAGAGCATCTATATCTAATTTTGGCTCTGGACCCAGCCACTCCTTGCTTCAATTTCATGCAACAGACTACCCTGAGGGGCAGGAAAAAATGACTTGCATTGGCCAATAAGTCACTTCTACAGTTGTATCTGGGAATGCAAGGACTCATTTCTCTTTGAGGTAGCAGTGATTGATTGAATCTGAGATGATTTGCAGTAAGATTGCAATGTTTCAGTAAACCAAGGGTCTCTTATATGGTAATAGATTAGCCATATTAGACCATAAAAAGTCTTTTTGTGGTTCTTTTTGTGGTAATTAAACAAACAAAAATCCCTGAAGCTGTAAAGGAAGATTTGGCTCATCACGTTTTTTAGTTCCTACTAGCTGATAACCCGGCGTCATTGCCCGGGTATTTATCCCAATCCTGTATTAGACAGGAAAAGGAATGAATTATATCTAGTGTGAACTGCAAGGCACTTTCTTTCCTCTCACTCAGCCCTCTTTTTAACGTCACACTCAAATCTTCTGTAAGGGAAGGCAAGAGGCTCACTCACCCTCTTGTGAAAGATGGCCTCCAGGTGTATGTGTGTCCCACCACCACTATCGGCTTCCACATCACATGATCCAACCCAGGCAATCAAGCCATGCTCTGTTCCGTGATCCGCTACAGCCAATCACCAAGGCTACCTCTATGTTCCACTGAGCTCCCCTTGACCTGCCTCGATGAGCATTAGCTCAGACACATACACATACACCTAGGGGTGCTGGGGTGTCTTACCCCCACTGTGTTTTTTTTCCAGAGGGTAAATAATCTGTGTACCAAGTTTGGTTGAAATTGGTTGAGGGGTTCCAGAGTTATGCTGGAACATACACACAACATCCATTTTTATATATAGAAAGATTCTGCACTTGGCTTCCCTTCTTCTCTATATCTTCTTCTGATGTTCCTTTTTTGGCCAATGGAGGGGACCAGGTATGTCCCTTTCTTGCCAGGCAGTTCCTTCTGGACTGCAAAGCTGAAGAGAGACCAAAGCAACTGGAAATCTAGACAGTCCTGGACTTACAACAGTTTGTTTAGTGACTGTTTGATGTTACAATAGCACTGGAAAAAAGATGTATGGTTGTTTTTCACATTTATGACCATTGCAACATCTCCATGGTCATGTAATTAAAATTCAAATGCCTGATTCCTCTTTATGATGGTTGTAGTGGCCTGGGGTCCTGTGATCATCTTTGTGATCTTGTGATAAGCAAAGTCCGTGAGAAAGCCTGATTCACTTAACAACCATATTACTAACTTAACAATTGAAGTACAATGGTACCTCTAGATAAGAATGCTTCATGTTAAGAAAAATCCAAGATACAAAGGGTCTCTCGAAAACTATTT
>JAEANM010013302.1:0-13332 GCA_017656035.1 Myanophis thanlyinensis | reverse complement strand
ACAGACACACAAATACGCACAAACACAGACTTAAATAAGCTTCGGAAGAGATGTTAACCCAGGTTATTCCAACACCATTAGGCAAAATCTCTGCAGCGTTGCCAGCTTCCAGCCAACACTGCAGAAGCATATCTTGGTTTGAATCCAGACCTAGAAAGGGCAAAATATATTTATTTTCTGGAGCCCTATTTTCCTATTTTCTTCCTGCAGAAAATCCCACCCTGGTTCTCAGGGTTAGACTTCTTTCTCTTTAAGCTACCCCTCTACAGACTCCATCAGCCTTTGCAAATATTTTCCCACAGCCTGTGGCATTTCTGGGCATTCTTCTCCCAAAGTTGTGCCCTTTGGAACAGGCTTGTTGTGAGCTGCTTCTTTTTCCAACGAAAAAAGAAGTCAGCCATCATGTTTGAAGAACCTGCAGGGGGTTCAAAATATGCCTAATCCTGATGTATACATGAAACTATAATTAAAGCAGTAAAAATTGAAACCAGCTAAACGGACGGTTCTCCATCCCCAGCCCTTCCCTCTGCTGATTCAGAGTGAAACGCTGTGATTGTGTTATAAAAGAAGGCTGTCGAGCCACACTCTCCTCTCTCTACCTCATCGCTGTCTCCATGACATCCGAGCACCAAGGCTATTTCCTTCCACTTTTCACGAGAACATTTTTTGCTATGACCTCATGAAAGAGACCGAGGGAACAGATCAAATTTCCTGGCTTTAAAACGAAACACACCCGGGCTAATATTAAAAAGCCCAGCAAGAAAGCATTCTCCCCTTCATAAATGTTGCAAATTTAGGACTGAACTAGAACTGGCAGTGGGATTATTTGCATCAACTGTTTCCTAGTTTGAAACAGCTCTAGCAGGGCGAAAAAATAAATACGTTTAAGAAGTGCAGTTTTTTTTTTTTAATGGCTACTGGATGTGGGGGCTGATACACGAAACAAGAAAAAAAAATTAAGACTTAGAAAACAGCAGCCGTTTTCTAAATCCACCTGCATGTTTTTGGAAAGCCTGGCCAAAGAAATAATTTAAAATGTGTTTGTTCCTGGTCAAATGCTCCTAAATAAACAGCATTTTAACTGTAGGGTCCTGAAAACTGAGGGTAAGATGCATAGACTTATTTGGTTGACATTCTAATTTCTATTTGCCAAATAAATCTGCAAGTCTGAATATAATTCTTTTAAAGTCAAGTTAAACATTCTGTTCCAATTGCAGAAAAAAAATGCTGACAAAAGAAACCAGACAAGAAAAGTCCAAAAAAGAAGTGAATTGAGGAAAAGTGGGTTCCCATATGCTTAGGTTTCCATGTGGATTGGAAGAGATGAAGATAAGGAAATGTTATATGCAGATGTCGCATTGAGTGAACTTTATTTAGATGGGAAAAACCTAAGAGGAACTGGATTTCTGTCATTCCATCTCTCCAAAGAAGCCCATGATCGTAAGATTGATGGGAGATTTGCTTCTCCAGACTGGGAACCCCCAAATGAGATGGGGTGGAATTAGAGCTCCCCACATGCTCCCTGTACATCGGGCGGAAATCTGAAGGACCTCAGGATGGGGCTGAGCTAAGGACCCCAAAGGAGGCTGAGCCTAGGAGCTCCAAAAATTGTAGCGTCCTCCATCCTTCAAGCAACGTTTTTTTTTTTAAAGCCGGGTGCTTCCCAACCATCTATCATGGTTGACCCCTTCCTGCATCTTACTTATTTGCTGGTTGGAGAAAGAGAAAACTTGAGCAAGAAAACACAGACGCTTGGAGAGCTTCTCTTAGCCCCATAGGAAAATCTGAGTGTCCTCTTTTACGCAGACTTCCTGTTGACAGCTAATTTTTTCTCTTGAAGAAGAAGAAAATCCATGTTTATTAAGGGGGTCTGAAAACGAGCTTGTCTATGGGGAGAAGCGTGATTAAGGACGAATGACTCAAATCTATTACAGAGCCGTATTCCAGAAGTTTAACGGAGGCTATTTTAATCTCTCTTCCACCTGCTTTCCTTTCATCTTCTCCCCCCAGCAAGATGTAGCTCCGTAAGGTCCCCCAAGTTGCTTCAGGCTGCACTCCAAAAGCTAGAATGAGAGAAGAGTGTTTCTTCACCTCCTCCTTATCTCATCTCCCTGGAGCCAAAGTCAGTAATTCCACCAGAAGATCCAGGTGGCTTCATCTCCAGGCAGAGATGAGGTCAGTTTGAGGTTCCACCAGGCTTCCTTAGAAGTTCTTGGGTTGTGTGCGAGAGACAGCAGGTGTTGGGAAAACAAAAACTGGCCAAGACTCTACATTTAGCAGAATAACAGAGTTGGAAGGGACCTTGGAGATCTTCTAGTCCAACCTCTCGCTCAAATAGGAGACTCTATACCATTTCGGACAACAATGGAGTCTTCTTGAAAAAAAAACTCCAGTGATGGAGCACCCACAACGGTTTAGCTTCAACCCTCTTTCAAAGCTTAGCTGGAGCTTAAACCTGCAGGCTGGATTGCGATGAAGGAAGCAAACTCATACCTAGAATAAATTCTGGTAAATTCCATATTTATTGATGAACATTGAGAAGCCATAATAAAAGAATTTCAGAGACTTCTGAGTGCTTCAAGAGAAGGACGTCTTTATGGACTCCATATTTTTGCGCTCTTTCTCTTCCCCATCTGGGTGGCCCAGCGGTCTTCTGGAAGATACCTGGTTTCCACCCGTTCTTTGTTTTTTGCAGCACTCAGATTTACGGCCATGCTGTTCATCTCAGTGGTTATGAAAGTCTCACAGCTGGGGCATCTTCTCCATTAGAGGTTCCTCAATAGATGTTTGGTGACCCCCTTTTCTTCTGGCCTGCTTTCATAACTTGGCAGTGGAATGAGGCCATCTTTGAGGCCTCGGTCCTTTTTGCGGCTCAATAATTTTTGAAAATCTCAGTTTGGCCTCTTGGGAGAGATGGATCCCCATGGGTGAATTTGACAGAGGAACCAGGAAATGAATCTTTAACCCTCAGCATTGTATTTTGAACCAGGCTTCGTTTAGATGAGTTGTTGACGGATTGTGTTTGTTGCTCAATAGGGTTAGGCCATCTGATCTTCACTCCCTGGTGTTTAAATGTTCTTTCTCTCAGCATTTCCCAGTGTGACACCTGTGAGACTGGACATGGTTACCACTTTCCATCAGAATTTCTGCCACTCACCGAGCCCTCCTTAGCTTCTGCTTAGTCACGATCATTCATTTCTCCTTTGGCCAGTGACCCATTTCTTCTGTAGCTAAGTCAATTAGAGGGGGACAAATGGTTGAAAGTTAAGAGGGATTAAGGCAGAAACAACATCATGAGTTAGTCTTGGCTGAAGGAAAGGAGCAAATTACGGTGAGGTGAAATCAAAGCTGGTTGCCAAAATTGTCAAAAGATTGTTTTGGGAAACTGGTTGATGCCTACTTTTGACTTTTGACTGCCTGCTCTAGGGTGTCAAATTGGATAATAACGCATCACAAACTTATTACCACCTTCCCACGTTTCTACAAATCCTATCTAAGTAGCAATTTGGGGAATTAAAGACAGGATTTGTTGGGTGCCCTGCCGCTGAGCCACAGTGTCTTTGGAGGGTAGATGGATAGAATATGCATTTACTGTTGTTCTTTTAGAGATTCTCATCCATCCAGCTCATGGTTGTTCCAAAGGAGCTTTTTCAAGAGGCAACTGGACTTTCTGATTTTGCTCTGAAGACGTTTCGCTTCACATCCAAGAAGCAAAACATCTTCAAAGAAAAAAACAGAAAGTCCAGTTGCCTCTTGAAAAAGAGCTTTCGGGATGACGTTTGATCCACTGGCCATTCTTCTGGAGATGGTTCGAAAGCTTTCACTTGAGAATTCTGTCAGACAACAGTAGCCTAACTTAAAATATTCCGGGGCCAACTTTCTGAAAAACACCAAGGCAATGCAGAAGGCAGCAATGCAGCCTCTTAAGCATAAATAATTAAATCAACACTACTCATTAAACTCCAGATGGGAAAAAAAAATCACCGCTGGGCATTTAGAAGGCCAAATGGAAGAGATGTGTCTACTCTTCTAATTTGCTAAGTGAGCTGGGACCCGTCTGAGCTTGGAAAGGAGACCTGAGTGGGGAAGGGAAGGAGGCCAGGTCCCTGCCAACTCATATTGTGGCAAGGATTCTCTAATTTGAAAGCCAGACCTGAGCAGTTTACAGGTTTAAAGTTGAATCGGAGGACGTGGTGGCCCTCTAGAAGTCCTTCAGCATTGTCTGGATTGTCTCAGCATTGCCAGAGGTTCAGCCAAGCAACATCTCGTGTCCTATGACCATCACTAAGTGTTGTATCTTATGATTCTTGATGAATGTGTTGTTTATGTACGCTGAGAGCTTATGCACCAAAGACAAATTCCTTTTGTGTCCAATCACACTTGACCAATAAAGAATTCTACCTAATCTATCTAATCTAGAAGAAGACTACTCAATTGTCTTCTAAATGTGGAGTCCTTGATGCTCTTGCAGCTTGGTTGTTCTCCTGCAGATGCTTCACGTCTGCAAGGAAATGTTTCACATCTGCAAGAAAGCAACCAAGCTGAGAGAGAAACAAGGACCTTCACAGTCATCCTTCTCCTCTCTGAAGATCCCACTCCCCTTTAGTATTAAAGATACTACCTCGTTGGGTCATGAAATATCTGTGAGAAAGTGACCAAGCTCAGACAATGCCAAGGCCCCCTACAGTTCAACCCTGAGCTACAGCCATTCTCTTCTACTGGTCTTTGCTAAGTAATCTGTCAACCCATCGTTCCACACACTGGTTATCACCTTTCCATCATTTCCCATCACAGAGAAATAGAGGTCTTTAAGGCTTCAGAAGTTGGATGACAAACCAATCTTGGCAGGATGTTGCCAGGAGGGCTAATTGTTATGGGGAAGAAAATCTATTGGCCCTAAACTCATCCCATTGGGCTGTGGTCTTCCTTTGGAGACCCATCTCAACCTGTTGAGCTTTTGGTAGTTTCTCAGGCCTGTTCTGACCCCTGCCTACATTTTTGCCCTGGATTAGGGGAGATTTCTGCTCAGTTGTAGCCACTCTCCGCCCCCTCCCCATCTTGTATAACCAACTTCTTCAGAGCCGTCATAATCTCCCAGCTTTGTCCTCGCAGCTCCATCTTCAGTGAGCCCAATCACACTATTTAATATCGACAAAGCCACCGACCCCCATCCATCCTCCAAGACTTGATGGAGCTATGACTCAATTGGGTCAGGATAAATATTTTTTGGTTTTTTACAAAAATGTTGTTCTTTTTGTGCAAAAAAAAAAAGCCAGCAACTTTTTAACCGGGTGACCTAGTTTGTCTGTGGACGACGGGCAAGTTCCCCGCTCAGGTATTGTGGGGAAGTGGGGGGGGGGGGAACGACCTCCGTGTCTCTCTTGCTGACTCAGCCCAACTTTTGTGCTCTTCCCAACTTTTGTTCTCTTCTTCTGCCTTTTCAAATCAGGAACGCCAGCCCAGTGGGTCTCGTCCTGACCGTGGTGGTGGCTCTGTGCTACACAATTGCTCTGCTCTACGAAGGGTGAGTTGTCTCCACGCAGGATGAAAAAACAAATAAAAATAATGAGGCATGATTTCATTTCAGGGAATTGTGTTGAGAAAGGCAGATTGTGTTTTTCCTCCCTGCCTTCAGTTAACCTACTTTGCTGTGTTTTCCCAGCAGACTTCATATAAAGATGGGCTATGATTCAGAGCGGCGGTTTGGTATTGTCTACCCTGCTTATCAGATCTGGAATTGTTCTCCGGATGTTTTCACTGACATATTTCCATAACATTCACCCTTGGACATGCAGGTTTTGGGGTTGATACAAATTGTAGTGGGGAACATCTTAGAAAAGAGGTTTCCATCTAGGTGAGAAGAAAGTCGTTCTCCATCTGCCACATCAGACCCTCAACCCTCGAACCATCTTTGGATTTTCTTCCTTCCAATGATAAACTGGTTTTGGGTCAATGAGACTGAAGAATTCTAGAAGTCTGGAGAATTGAGGTCATCCCAATGCCAACACCTGAGGTTGTTTTTCAGAGTTTGACCAACCGGTGGACCTGGGCTGGGATGTTTCATTTGGTCAATGGAAACTCCTGATGGGAACAACCCACCAGTGAGAACATTTATAACGTATATAACAATGGTGTGGGCCAACTTTTCCAAGAAACCTTGTCTTTTGCAAGTTTCATTGACGTGTTGATGAATTTACCCACATGTACCTAGAATAAGCCTTTCCAGCTGTGCTAATCGTATGCTGGCAGTTATGGATATTTCCAGGTCATTCATTCGGAAGTGATTCATAAAAGGAAGGGGAGGTTTACCTTGGGCTCTTCTGAGGCACATGCAGGGCCTTGAGATGGCCACCCTCGGTGTGTTTCCTTGCATGCCGGCTAAATGCCAATCAACCTGAAGAGTGGAGCAAGGATCTTCAAGGACTAGGTCCATCGTATCATTTACTCTTTGTGTTCTAGGATACTATAGAGGGTGTTCAACCTGTTCAACCTGAACTTGGGTTTAGTTCCACAATGGGTTCTGTCTTTTGATCAAGCTCAACTGATCAAGAACTTCTCACTGATCAACCTGGAATTAAGGAGAAACTTCTTAAACAGGGAAGACAATTAACCAGCGGAACAGCTTGCCACCAGAAACCTCACTGGAGGTTTTAAAGAAGAGTCTAGACAGTCACTTATCTGAAATGGTATAGGGTCTACTGCTTGAGCCAAGGGCTGGACTAGAAGACCTCCAAGGTCCCTTCCAGCTCTATTCTATTCTAAATCATTATGCCAAAACAACTCACTATATACTGTTCCCAGATGATAGTCCTTCCAACAGGTATACCTAGTTGATGAAAAGAGACAGTTATGGGTAGAAAGCAAGTTCTGCTAGAAAGCAGCCACTGCCTAAGGACAAAATCCTAAAAGTGCTTTTTTGAAAGGCAACTGGACTTCATTTCTCCTTGAAGACATTTCGCTTCTCATCCAAGAAGCGAAACGTCTTCAAGGACAAAGAAACTCTGGTTGTCTTTCAAAGGAGCTCTTGGGGACAGCCATGACCTGGATGGCTGAGAATCCCCATGGATATTTAAAGCATCAGTGTGCTTTTTATGGAAGAAGGTCCCAAGCATTCACTCAAAGGGACCTCAGCAGAGAATGGAGAACAAGATCCACGAGAACTTTGCACCTGGAGATCCACCTCCCTCTCGGCATGAAAAAGAAATGAGGTTAGATGCTCAATGGGTTGGTACGTGTGAGTACCAACAGTGAGTACCTCACAGTGGAGGGATCCACTGACAGATTGAACTTTCTTTTTTCCTGCTTACTATTATTCTTGCACAGTTTTCTCAGAGGACATTAAAGAGGCCGAAGGAGGACAGAGATGGAGATTTCCTTCACTTACCAGTTGTTCTTTTTAAGTTATGATCAACTCTTTGCCCCTGGGGGGAGAAACAAAGGAAGAATCTAGGCCAGTATTTCCTCACTTTCAGCAACTTGAAGCTGTCTGGATTTCATCTGGAGAATTCTGGGAGTTGAAGCCCACACAGCTTTCAAGTTGCTACGGTTGAGAACATTGATGTACAGTAGGTAGGACGACAGAGACAAGGTGAGGGGACCTCTGAATATTCACTGCTCTTTTCTTGTTCCCCTTCTTGCCCGAACCCTGCTGCCTGTTCCCTCACCCCATCTCCCTCTCCTAGGCCTTTCACCGAAGAAATCTACCGCAACAAAGCCCAGAAGAAGTGTAAATAAGGCCACAACACCAGTTGCAAAGACCTCCCCAAACGCTGGGATGGCTTGGACACAGAGACCTGGCCTGGCCTGCTAGTGGCTCCGAGATGGGACAATTGGATAGGATGAGGGAACTTCAGCCTGGCTTCCATTGTATTCCTCAAACTCCTCAACAAACAACACACAAACAGGCCCCATTTTTTTCCTATATGGTGGGAATGCCCAATTCTGAAAGGAAGATCTTCACAAACATACAAGCCAAGCCAGGCACAGCAAGGCTGCTTTTGAATGCCGATGTTTGCTTCGCTCGGCTTTCAGCCGTTTCCATTAGCTATGAAATTCTGGATGTTTTGATTATAGGCTGGAGAGCATCAGAAAGGCGGCCCAGGCAGGAGACCCAGAACACTTTATATAATGGGAACTGTGTGCAGAGCACGTACAAAGGGAGAGGTTGAAACAATGAAAGAGCACAGAGTGTATACATTCCTTGACAGGAGGGGACAAAGCCACAAGGGTGCACATGCGCTAATGCTGCTTGCTAGTATTTGTGGGGGGGGGGGGAAGGGATGATTGGAGGCCTTGGCAGGGAAGCATGGACTACTTGTGAACATGCAGCATCTGCGTTCACGCAACAGACATACAACCGGGGACTGAATTCATCCATTTTCTGGATTGGCGCCATGCATTCGATCTCAGAGTCACCAAAAGGGCTGAGGATATTCAACACGCAAAGCCGTAAACAAACCCCAACCAAGTTGATCACAAATCAAGGTTAGTGTGTTTTTAGGAAGGCATCTCCTTGGGTCTTGATCTGACCTGCTTAAGCCTGAGGTGTCTTTGGGGCTCTCTGAGCTTGGCTGTTTCCTTGCCGATGTTTGTTTCGTGACCCAACTAGGTAACTTCTTCAATCAACTTTGGAAAACTTCATCTTCAATTTCGAACAGGATTTCTCTTTAAACCAAAATGCAAGATTCTCTCTGGATAACCAGTGATGTCAGGATGAAGATTGAAACCCAAGTTCTCCAGAATTTGGTAGAAAATTTGCATTGTATCTCCTCTATCATCCCTCAGCTGAAATAGTGCACCCTTTGAACACTGCATCAAATGACTTTTTCATCTTGGGGGTTTCAGATACACCCCATTTATGCATGTTCTCCATATGCTACGATGCCTCCACTTCCAAAAGCACCTTCTTAGCTTCTGGACCTCACCCCAGAGGGTGTATTTACACAACAACATTGGTGGACGTTTGTCAGCCCAAGCAACTGGGATTTAGTTTCTGTGATGTTGCAGAGAATGCCAGGTGTTAAAAGCATACCCCTACAGATATCCATAAGCCCCAAAGTGTCGCTTTAGCTGCTGTGAGTTTTACTCAGATACGTAGGAATAGGTTAGATTTAGCGGTACGGTGGGTTGATCTTGAGTGGTCATTTCTGGAAAAGGAACAAAAACAGCAGTATTTTTTTCCCCCTTGCTTGAGTAGTGCAAGAGTTTTGTCACACATTTTTCATCCTCGTTCACGATGTTCATCTCCCCAAATTTCTCCCCAATTTTTCTCCAAAAACAGATGTTCTTCAATGAAGTGAACATCTCATAAAAAAGAATTGGGTCTGTGATGGCTGTCTTCTTTACCCATGAAAAGGGCTCCATTTGTGTCTGTCTAAAGCAGTATTTCTCAACCTTGGCGACTTTAAGATGTTTGAACTTCAACTTCCAGCTGGGAGTTGAAGTCCAAACATCATAAAGTCGCCAAGGTTGAGAAACATTGGTCTAAAGCCTTACACGTCATTTGAGAAACTGGTGGCATCTCTAAAATTCTTTGAAGATCAAAGAATGGAAAGTTATCAGGTGAACTAAGTCATTTTCACAAGGTTTTCTTTTTATGTCCTAGTTAGGGTGCTATAAATTCCTTTCTCTTTGTTTCTCCATTGCTATCATGTTTGTTTCTCCTGGCTATCATGAAACCGTTGTAAATTCCTTTTGCCTCCCATTGTTTTCAGATTTTTTTCCAAACAATCTCCAGATACCAGCTTCTGAGAATTACATAAATTATATAAATTCCTTCCATATCCCACTGTCTCTCACACACACACACACACACCCCAATGTCCTACCCTTCCTAAATTTGACTTAATCTGGCCTAGAATTAGATGATTTAACCATCATGTTGGACTCGCTAGGAGGCGAAGTACGTTTGGGCGATACGTCACACGGATATCATGTCCTTATTTTTCACTGTGTCCATAATAGTTGCAACTGAAGTACCTGCAGACAAAATACCACTTCAAAATAAATTTAGAAAGAGAAGCACAACAATCTCAAAGAAAGTTTATTGGTATGCATCCCTTCTTTTGCCTGGTTACGTTTTGTCTGCTGCCTGTCTTACTTTCTGATCCCTATTATTTATAATGATCTTCCTTGCAAAGGAATATTTATACTTGGAGTCCTTTTCTATAGCCACTTCTCTTGTGTGCTGTACCCATAACAACCGAACAAGCAGAAATACGCTGCATTATTCAGGCAACCGTTACCAGACTGTCAACCTGAGTTTCAGTAACAGGTTTAAATTTGTTCTTTTATCATGAAGAGGAATTTTCTGGAAGGAAAAAGAATCTGCTGTCTTTCTTGAACTGTCTACAAAGACAGTCCCAGTTTTATCTCTATTTTTTTTCCTGCTTTATCTCTCTTTGCCCCAGCTTTAAAAGAAGCATGATTCACAATTTGTTTTCAAGAATGGCTGCTCCATTTTTAAACCTTTGTCCTTGGCTTCTGTAGCCCTCAATTGTACAATTTAACCTATTTTTTTTTTCTGTCTGTGGCTTGTAAACTTGGAGTGTGTCCCTGGGCTTTCAGAGTGGACTTGAAACTCTCCAAAAGCTGGTCGCAAATTCTTCTGTATTTTATACACAACGAATGGAGAAGAATCAGGTCGGGTTTTTTTGTCCCATTTAAATGCAAATGAGATCTCTCTTCATTTTCTTCCAGCCACCAGTAAACCAGCCACAGACAAAAGGCAGCCCACTGCCCAGAACAAAGTATATTGCCCATGTCAGATATAAATGCCAACCCATTAGTATTACAAAATGGGGAAGCTTTATAAACACTGTTTTATAAATGAAAGCCATTCCTAAATCTAGAACACTGCATCCAGTTTTGGTCACCACACTATAAAAAAGATGTTGGGACTCTAGAAAGATTGCAGAGAAGAGCAGCCAGGATGATTAGGGGACTTGGAGGCTAAAACATGATGAACACTTGCACGTCTAGCTAAGTTTAGTGAAGTCTAGTGAAGAGAAGGACCAGAGGGGACACGATAGCAATCTTCCAATATTTCAAATTCAAATTTATTGGTCACATACACAGTCATACATGGTACGATATGCAGTGAAATGCTTACACGACCGCCCACGACCGTGAGTAAGTTAGGGCAAAAAAGGGAGGGGTAGGGTAGGAAATAGGTTAGGAATAAGTTGGGGATAGTTGGGAAGGTGGGTACATCATGTGTATGTAGATACAATCATGGTTCCTGTTATAGTCCTGAGTGTTCTTGTGGTGCCTGGTTAAGTGTCTGTATTGCCTGTGGAAAGAAGCTTTTCCTCATTCTTTCTGTGTTGGCCTTCAGGGAGCGAAAACGCTTTCCTGATCGCATTGTGGTAAACAGTCTGTTGTTGGGGTGGCTGGGGTCCTTTGCTATCTTCTTAGCTTTGGTCTGGCAACGTTTGTTGTAGATGGAGTGCATCTTATTTGAGCGGCTGCCCCAGAGAGGAGGGGGGTCAAGCTGTTTTCCAAGGCATCCCAAGGCCAGACAAGGAACAATGGATGGAAACTGATCAAGGAGAGATTCAACCTAGAAATAAGGAGAAATTTTCTGACAATGAGAACAATCAACCAGTAGAATAGAAGTTGAGGGACCTTCATCCCTGGAGGCTTTCAAGAAGAGTTTGGACTGCCATCTGTCAGAAATGGTGTAGGGTCTCCTGGTGGACTAGATGACCTAACAAGGTCCCTTCCAACTCTGTTCATCTGTTGTCTCCATCAAAACCTAGGGCAGCTCAAGCGCCTTGTCTCAACCATGGCTCTCCAACCATGGCAATTACAAAACTTGCTGGGGAATTCTTGGAGTTGAAGTCCACATGTGTTAAAAGTTGCCATGGTTGGAGAGCCCTGGCTATTCATCCCTTTCTCCCTCCATTTCATAAACCCAAGGCAGGTAAGTCGAGCAGAGTCACCTTCCTTTGGGTCACCTGGGGCTCTGGTCAGCTGATCTGCACCAGCCAATCCCATCCGATCTAAAAGTACCTTGCAGCTGAGTGTTTCTGTATACAGAGAACAACTGCCAGAAGCAAAAGGGACAGGGTTTTTTTTTCTCCTTTTTCGAGGAAAAAGACATAGCAGCAGCTGTTCTAATTAGTTTTCAAGAGGATTGTTTCCAAATAATGCAATCCTTTTTCGCTAAACATGGATGGCAAGGGTGTTTTATTGGTTATATCACCGCATTGTCCTGTTGGCTGTGCCAGTTTTAATGCTCGAGTCTGGATACACCGAAGCCTACAATTGAACAAATGGGGCATATTAACATGATGGAATTGTGGCTGCCGTTGCTTCTGCACAGACCAGAATCTGTTTCTAAGAATTAGAGATGCAGACAGGCATTTTGCAAAGCACAGAACAGACTATTTTATGGTGGGTTGGTACAGAAATGTCCTAGAAACCCGGTTCCTTTGGTTAATTGTGAACTCAAGGAATGGATTATTTCGATGAAGAGGGGCTCTGTGTGAACCCAGAAAATTGGGCTAATTGAATAAACCCGGTTAAGTTATCAGGGAGAAGTATAATGCGTGGACTCAGTTGTGATAGTTTTGCATGCAGCAGCTGTGACTCAATACACAACCCGCTGATGGACTTTTGGAGGGCAGGATAAACATTGTAAAGTGGTAGAGATAGGCCATCAAAGAGGATTTTTCTCAACAACAACAAAAAATGAAGATCTCTCTAATTAACATCAATGTCAGACTGTTCATGGTATTCTGCAGAACCAGAAGAGGCTGGAAATTTGTCCGAAGTTTGCTAAATGTTGCCTAGGTGCTAAAAAATAATAATAATTGGTTGATAATTGCTCTACCAACAGAAGCAGACCAGACTAGATTCAACCTCTTTACTCTTGGCCAGACCTAATCCTTGCTGAATGATCTTGGTTGGCTTTCCCTTGAGAGCTTCAGCAGATACTTTTGTGCTCCTTGGCAGAAAATTTAACCCCCTGAGCAGAGGAAATGTTCATATCCACTAAGCTGCCCAGCAGGGCAGGAAGGTTGATCTGTGTAGCTTGACCACTCTGATAATATTTCCTCCATGCAACTCTTAATTCTGGGATGCGGAGGACTAGAAACTGAACTTCGGGCCCTGCCTGTAAAGCATCATCTGCAATCGGTTTGCCGGCTGAACCGAATAGCCGTGGTCTGAGTTCTACCCAACGCAGGGGGTGCCCCCTTTCCATTAAAATATCTGACAGCTTGCACACATTTCTGCCTCTGCAACCCCAACCGCGGCCGCGCGGGCTATTATGGGAGCTCCTCGAAGCTCCCATGTTACACCTTTCCTGCGCGAGCTGCACTGGCTTCC
>JAEANM010013301.1:0-14453 GCA_017656035.1 Myanophis thanlyinensis | reverse complement strand
CCCCCGGGCGGTTTCTGCAGCCGGGGCTCGCAGGCTGGCAGCGTCCACGCTTGGCGGCAAAGCGGGTGGCGCAATCCAGCAAAGCTGTGGCAATGAAGCTCCGGACATCGCAGCGGTGGAAGAAGGGTGCTGAGCGAGGGCATTGCCGGCTTGGCAGCGTGGATGAAAGTTTGAATTCTGGGCAGGGTAAGGAACAAAGCCATTCCGCCATTTCCCTCCCCTCGCCCGTCCTTCCTTATTGCCCGCTACCTCCTTCTCCTCCTTGTGGGCAGGCCGCTGGCAGAGGTTTGAAAATCCCGCCGGCTGTCGGAGCCACGGCAAAGCTTTAAAAGAGCCGCATGCGGCTCCAGAGCCGCGGGTTGCCGACCCCTGGTTTAAGGGGTTATAAATGTATCTTGTTGGGTATAATCAAAGCAAGGCAAATCTGAAACTCCATTCACTTAATTTTAATTGATTCAGAAACTGGCACTAGCAATTATAGCTATATCTGCAGGCAAGTAGTGTAATCCAACTGATTTTGCTAGTGTTTCGGTGTGTGTGCATGTAAGCCAAGCCTGCTGCTACTAAAAAAATAATTTACATTCACCAGAGGCAGCCGGGATGACTAGGAAGGCTGGGGAGGTGTGCTAAAACAGCTGAACTGAGCTGATTAAGGTAAGGAGGAAAAAAACCCCAAGCTGCTAAAGGACAGGAAAGGGCAGTTGTGGGTGGGCAGGGACAAATTCCCTGCTACTGGTTTGGGAGATCTGATGAGACCAGGCTGCATTTCACCACTGCTGCAGGCTGATTTTCTTTCCCCAATGACACAGGTTTACTATACAGTGATGTCAGTGAGGAAAATGGGCTTAGCCTATTTCATATTTATTGCTTAAGCAATACATTAAAAAAATCTCATGCACAAGGAACATTAAATTACTATAATTAAAATTTATGTTTTAACTAAAAGATGGGGAGGGATAAGCAAGGAGGAAGATGGATTTGTTGTTAATCTATCAACCATCTGCATCATGACACTACCCCATTGGAGCCCCAAGCCAACTGGTAGAGCCATTTGTTCAAGTTCTTGTGGAAGGCTAGGATGGTGAGAGCTGGTCTCATTCTTGAGGGCAAGATGTTCTAAAGGGTAGGAGTGGATTTATATTGGTGCTAAGTATGGAGCAGTCAATTCGCCAAAAACATAGCTTCATTTCCCCCCCCCCCATGGTTTTGTATCACTTTATTTGACCAAAACCAGTCCTGATTGTAAAGCAAATCATAAATATTTTGATAATCATGTGATGTCAAAACTTAATGTAATAAAGATTCTGAGAATTTGAATGTGTCAGGTTTTTTGCAGGATCCAATTTAGTCTTTGGAGCTTTCAGATTTGTGCTGGAGCTCTATGGTAGGGAGGTAGAGAGAAAATTCCCACACTCATGTCAATTATCCTCTTGGCTTTTACTCTTAGTTTAAACTTTTCAAATTTTAATTGATTTGTATTAACTTTTTATTATGCCGCAGCAACAGTGAGATGAATAGCATATAAATTTAAAAAATAAAGAAAGAAAGAAGGTATCAGGGTTGGTTGTTCTTTTGATTTGTGTATGCATGTGTGTCTGCTTTGTGTGTGTGTTTCCCTCCCAAAATCAATTGTATACAGTGTTTTGCAATACAGAGAAGCTTTGTTTTAAAATACAGTGGTGGAAGAACAGGATTAAATTTTATGTAATATCTGTTAAATATGTAAATACATCATTTTGATAAGTCATGTAAATCACAGTGTATAAAATAAATCACTCCATTGTTCAGTATACAATGCAATGAATATAACAGGGCATCTTTTTTTAAAAAAATAGGAAAATTAGATAAATTAAATAATAATATTGAAGTAAAATTATAAACAGAAAGGTAACAGAAAATTAATCTTAAAAAAATTATATAAAAATTACATGCTCTGTTCTGAGCTCCTCTTCAGTTATGGGACTTTTTGTCTATGATGTATGACTTATTCCTGAAAAATTGCAGGGTGCAACAACACAAAAATTTGTCCCCAATTCAATCCAAAATGATGAAGCATCGATTTTGGGCCATGTTAAATATAAGAGATGACTTCTGCACTGGCATATCGTTTGTCTTTAGCTGGAAGCTTAAACATATGAAGAACAGTTTTGGGAATTAGTTTAATGAAAATAAGGCCCAGATAGCAGTATTCCAATATCTAAGGGACTGCTGCTAAACACAACGAGATTATTCAAAACACTTTAAGGCAAGATGAGAAGCGATAGATGGAAACTAATCAAAGAGAATACTCACCTAAAACTAAGGAGAAATTTCCCCACAGTTACAATTAATCAGTGAAATGACCTGCCTCCAGAAGTTGTGGGTGCCCCAATACATGAGGTTTTAAAGAAAAGATTAGCCAACAATTTGTCTAAAATGGTATACAGTTTCCTACCTGAACAAGCGGTTGGACTAGAACAGTGGTTCTTAACCTGGGCAATATTGCCTTCCTGGGGGTGATTTTGTTTTTCAGGGGGATGATGGGATGAAAAGGGGTGATGCGGGGCAAAGAAATGAAAAGAGGGTGATATGGGGTTGATGGAGCAAGAAGTTTTGGGGATACTTTTGAGACTTTTTCATACAGTATATCTGTATATCTGTCATACAAAAACATCAGATTGTTCATTATTAGTGGATTGAATTGTGTTTTCAAATGTTCCTCCAGCTAGATTCAGTACAGAATGCCATGCATATGTGAACACACATCACTTATCTTCATGTGCATTGCACAGCAGTCTCTACCCATACAATGGCACACCATTGGCCAGAACGGGCAGTGATGGAGGGGGAAGCACTTCTTTCAAAACATTGCATGCTGAGTGGCTGTCCCTTGTGACATCAGCTATAATGAAATACATGTATCATGAAGTTTGGGAATAAAGTGACAGATGGCACCAAAATTTTTCACACAGTTGAGATATGGGAAAAACATTGGAAATAAATTATTTGCATCAATATGTCCTGATGACAACTTTAAAGAAAACAAAAAAGTGTTTGCATAAATTGAATAATTATTTCCTATGTTGTGATTGAGAGGTTATATTGGGGGCAGGGGGTTGATGAAAACTTCCTCATTGATTCAAAGGGGTGATTCATTCAAAAAGATTAAGAACTACTGGACTAGAATACCTCCACGGACTTTCCAACTCTGTTATTCTGTATTTTGAGTTCTGAAAGCAAAGGAATACACTGTTTTCTGTTACAACTTGAAGGAATGTGAGCTATAATCTGTCAGTTTCCATAGTTTTCAATATATAGTGCCTTCAAATTACAAAGGTGCTTATTTTCTCAACCTGAGTCCCATAACTATTGTTAAGTATCATCACAGGAATCCACCTTTCATTTTCTTCACTGCTTTTGGGGTTCAGGATCAGTCTTTTGGTCATGTATAATCAGCTGCTAATATAGCTCTCAAGTTCAAGTCTTTTGAATTTATGATGGCCCCCCTGAAAATGTACTGATAACTTGTTTCTGAAGTACTGACTCTGCCTGCTCCATACTAATGTGATCAGATTTCTGGCACTTGGCAACTAGACCACATTAATGTCCATTTGTAGTCATATCTTTTTCATAAAGAGACATTTATTTTGCAAAAATGCCACATAGTGAATATTGAATTCACTTAATGATTGCAGTGTTTGCTCAACTGCCATAGCAGTTGCTTTACAATCATAGCATTTGCTAATGAACACTACAAAAAAGAAGGTCATAAAATCAGGTCAATCACATTTAAGTCGAGAAATATCTGTACTAAAGAACAGTACTCTAAACAAATAAATTACATGAAAAGATAGATAATAGGGACAGAGAAAACAAAGTAAGTGGATGCAACAAATTAGGAAATGTGGCAGATAATGAATACTTAACTGTGACCAAATTATGTGTCTGTGTGTCTGTGTTCTTGCGTATATGTATATATGATTATTTGTGTGTATAAAGCCTACATGATTGAAGTAATTTCTGAATCTTTTTTTCCCTTTCTTTTGTCACTGCAATTTACACAACCAGAAATGAATTATTTAGAATATTGCTATTTGTAATAATCTTATTTAGTACTTGGGGTTCATGCAAGTTCATAAATTGCTTTGTATTTACCTTGTTATGAATCTAGCAGGCCCTAGTAATAATTTCTGTTTCTTTTCCCTTAACACCAATCTGAAACTAGGATAGTTTTTACTTCAATAATTATTATATGCCTCTTAAATGAAGAATCATTATTATGTTATTGTCCTTTTGAATATGGATAAAGGATATTAGTTTTTATTAAATGCTTAATCATTTATGGGTTTGTCTGCTTTAAAATTGGCATTTTACTTTTAATTGTTACCCATTTCAGAAAGCTGTTTATCATTTAAGGAAAAAAAAGCAGGAATGCATAAAAATCAGTTTGAGAACCAGACACTTTTTGAGTGAAAGATATTCAGACTGAATTGAAAACTCCCCCTACAGGCATTGTTAGATGTGTAATTTTGAGTTTCACTCAATGGAGAATGATTGGGAAAATGTTAAGTGAAATAGAACTAATAAAAATGGGATGGAGGAAAATGAAAAATAAAACAAAACTAAACAGATTTTTCACTCGAAATATTTTAATTTTGTGATCCTTCAGCTGTTGCTGCAATATAGATGATATTGCTAAACTAAGTTGCCTTCTATATCTTTCAGAGTAAAGGGTAGGATTTTATTGCAACCACTCCCATCAATTACAAAATGCATTCATAAAAATAAAAACTCTTAGCAGCCCCAGCTAATATGGGCAATGATGACAGATAGTAGGGCATGATATGCAGCAACATATGGGGGGTCATACATTTCCCACCCAAGTCCTATGAACCTTTATAGACTCCTTGATCCTTTGCCATTTGCACAGGATGAGCGGGAAAGGAGGAAACAAAGAAAACTTATGTTGCCACTGATTGTTGAGCCTCTCTGATGGGAAGTGAGTTCATAGATTGCATGTGGAGCTCACATTGAGTTTCATATAGCTCTTGGCCCATCTTCAGACTTTGCCAACTTGGCTGTGGCTTAATTCATATCTTACATTCACTATACTTCAATTCCAGAACAAACTCATGTTTATTATACAGCACATTCAGAATGTATTCAGACCCCTTCACTTTTGTCAATTTTGTTATGCTGCAGTCTGATTCTACAGTTGTTGACATTCATTTTTTCTCATTAATCACTCTGTACGCCATACTGACAAAGTGAAAACGATTTTTTTAGAAATATCTGTAAATTTATTAAAAAAGGAGGAAAACCCTGTAATATCACATTGACATAAGTATTCAATTTCTTTGCAATAACACTTGAAATTTAGTTCAGGTGCTCCCCTTCTCTTGATCACTGATGACATGTTTCTACATTTTTTAAATTTAATTTAATTTAATAACAACATTTCTATACAGCCCCCTCTCCCGAAGGACTTGGGGCAATGCACAGCCATTTAAAACACAAAGTATAACAATTAATTAAAATACAGTTAAAATAAATTAAATTAAAGTGGCCAATTAAAACCAAATTGAAAATATTGAAATTAACAATTTAAAATTACCAGCCAATAAAACCAATTAAAAACCAATTTAAAACCCCAACTAATAGTACTAGGCCAGACCGGCTTGCTGAAACAAAAAGGGTTTTAGTGCACGCCGGAAGGTCCGTAGGTCCATGATGGTCCGGACCTCTGGGAGAAGTTCGTTCCAAAGGGACGGTGCCCCAAAAGAGTAGGCTCTAACCCAGATGACATCATCCTGGCAATGGAACCCCAAGGAGGCCCACCCTGTGGGAATGCACGGGTCGACGGGAGGCTGACAGTGGCAACAGGTTGTCCTGTAAGTATCCAGGTCCCAAGCCATGGAGCGCTTTAAAGAACCAACAACTTGAATCGCACCCGGAATGCCACAGAAGCCATTGCAGCTTGCAGAGGAGGGGTGTAATGTGGGTGCTCCGAGGAGCCCCAAAGTCACTTGCGCGGCCACATTCTGCACTAACTGCAGCCTCCGGATGCTCTTCAAGGGGAGCCCCATGTAGAGAGCATTACCGTAGTCTAGGCGAGAGATAACGAAAGCGGAAGTGACTGTGCCAAGAGCGCCCCGATCCAGAAAGGGTCACAACTAGGAGATCCTTTGGATCTGATAAAAAGCCCCCCTGGAGACAGCTGCAATCTGATCTTCTAATGACAGCTGTACATCCAGGAGGACACCCAGGTTGCGAGCCCCCTCCATGGGGGCCAAGATCTTTCCTCCCATGGCCAGCGATGGAACAAGCTGGCTGAATCTGGGTGCAGGAAACCACAGCCATTCAGTCTTGGCCAGGTTGAGCTGGAGCCTATTTTGACCCATCCAACTCCACACAGCCTCGAGGCACCGATTCATCACTTCGATGGCTTCATTGGGGTGGCCTGGGGTGGAAATGTACAGCTGGGTATCATCAGCATACTGATAGAAATCCACCTCAAAGTCACGGATGATCTCACCCAGTGGCTTTACATAGATGTTAAACAGTAGGGGGGAGAGCACTGACCCCTGAGGTACCCCACATAGTAAGGGCCTCGAGGCTGACCTCTGCCCCCCTGCCAACACAAATTGTGACCGGTCGGAGAGGAAAGAAGAAAACCACTGAAATATGATGCCTCTTACTCCTAACCCCCCCCCCAATCGCTGCAGCAAGATACTGTGGTTGACAGTATCGAAAGCCGTGAGAGATCTAGTAAGACCAGGCCAGAGGAACAACCCCTGTCCCGTGCCTTCCAGAGATCATCCACCAATGCGACCAGAGCTGTCTCTGTGCTATACCGAGGCCTGAAGCCCAATTGGAGAGGATCCAGATATATAGCTTCATCCAGGTGCTGGGGAAGCTGGCGTGCCACCACTGTCTCAACGACCTTTGCCAAAAAGCGAAGGTTGGAGACCGGCCGATAAGTTGACAGCAATGTTGGATCCAGGGATGGCTTCATGAGGAGAGGTCTCACCACTGCCTCTTTCAAGTCAGCTGACAAGAACCCCTCTCTCAAGGAGGCATTAATAATCTCCTGGAACCAACCTCGTGCTGGCCACCACCTGGGTGGCCAGCACCAACCAGAAGAGGCATGGGTCTAATAGACATGTGGTGGCATTAAGGCTACCCAGCAACCTGTCCACTTCCTCCGGGGTCACAAGGTCAAACTCAGCCCAGATGGACTCGCCAAGAACCACCCCATCCAAGAACCACCCCATCCCCTCGCCCAGAGGTGCCCAGTCAGAGTCCAGCCCATTCCAATTCTGAGCGATTTTATCCTGCAGGAAACAAGAAAAATCATCGGCCCGTCCTTGCAAGGGGTCCTCCCACACTGCAACCTCTAGAAGGGAGCGGGTCACCCTAAAAAGGGCAGCTGGGTGATTTTCTGTGGACGCAATAAGGGTGGAAAAGTGAGAACACTTTGCTGTCCTTATTGCCACTAAATATGTCCTAATATAGGATCGTAGAAGTGATTGGTCAAATTTGGAGTGGCTGGCCCTCCAACCACCCTCTAGGCGTCTTTTCCGGCGCTTCATCTCCCTTAGCTCCCCAGAAAACCAGGGGGCCAATTGGGATCAACACCAGGTCAGAGGCTGCAAGGGTATGACCCGGTCGAGAGCCTCAGATGCCACCCTCTCCCAGGTGGCTACCAGGACTCCAACAGGGTTGTGTGTGTGTGCCTCGGGAAACAGCCCAAGCTTCATCAGGAATCTTTCAGGGTCCATTAGGCGCCTGGGGCGGAACCATTTAATCGGCTCCGCCTCCCTGTGATGAGGGGGTGTGGAATGGAAGTCGAGTCTAAGGAGCGAATGATCTGACCATGACAGGGGCTCTATAGAAACGTCCCCTAAACCTAGATCATTCTGCCAGTGATCAGAGACAAAAACCAGATCCAAGATGTGGCGTCCTGTGTGAGTGGGGTCCTGAATTAATTGGGTCAGGCCCATGGCTGTCATGGAAGCCATGAACTCCTGAGCAACCCCCAAGGCCGTGCCGGCAGAGAGGAGTTTGAAGTCCTCCATGACCATGAGTCTGGGGGTTTCCACTGCCAAGCCAGCTATGACCTCGAGGTGCTCAGGCAGGGCTGATGTCACATGGCAGAGAGCCAGGTATGTGAGTAGCAGGCCCACCTGAATCCCAGAGCCCCACTTCACACAGAGGGATTCATATCCGTTCATCTGAGAAACAGTGACCTCCCTAGGACATAGATCTTCCTTAATAACCACTGCCACACACCCCCACCCCTTCCCTGAGCCCTCGGCTGATGAAAAACTTGAAACCCAGGTGGGCGTAACTCAACCAGAGGGACACCCCCCTCCGGGCCCACCCAGGTCTCTGTAATGCCTGCCAGGTCTGCTCCCCCCCTCCTGAATCAGTTCATGAATGAGGGGGCTTTGTTTCTTACAGACCTGGCATTGCACAACATCAGCCGGAGGCCCAGGATACAGACCACTCAGGGAATGGAAAGTAATTTGGAGGTCAGAGCATTCTACCATACGTAGCCAATGGGGGCGTACTCCCCAAACCTGTTATGGCCTCCTATACCTGCCATAGTTGCCCCTCCCACAGATCGTGCTAATAGATTGCACCTCTCCCCTGCAACAACCCCCCTTCCTTGAATTGAACCCCCAGCCCCCAAGACCTCCTCAGCATGCTCAACCCTCACTCTGGCCACAACCTCAGGCAGGGGATCCCCCACCCCCCATCTAAACAGTCCCCTCCCTAACCCCAATAAGAATCTAATAAAAATGATCAGATTCATCCCTTATATCTCTGTGCTGGTTCACTGCATCCCCACTACCCTGTACTGAGGCACCACCAGGACCCATGACGTTGACTGCCTCTGTTCCCATTAAACCCTCAACCACATCGAATTCCACAAACTCTCCGTTTCTTAAAACATGAGGGTATTTCCTGGAGTTGGTCTTCATGATGGCAGTCCGATGAAAAAAAATGTCTTATTTAGTGTTGATTCTGATGATGAAACCATAGCCATTCCTTACGTTGAACCATTTCATTGTTCCCAAAACCTTCACTGTGATGATCTTCCTATGTCCAGAGTCTATGAAGTGACACCAGTTCCCATCAGTTGGCTCCCCACACCTAGATCTAACAGTTCGAGGGGGCTGATAAGATAAGAGGGGGTGCGGGGGTTTGGGGGTGTAAATCACCGGGGGCGTAAACTGTGGGATAAACTGGGGGCCAAGGATGGGTTCTATAGAATGAGCAGGGACCCCAGCTGGCCAGGGGATGAAAATTATTATACAGAGGGCCGGTGGGGGCAGCAGTCACTGCCACCGCCAAATGAACACCCACCTGGCTACGCAATCTCTCCCTCATAGCTGAGTAGTCATCCCCAGCCACACCCCCAGCCTCCAAAAATGTTGCCACCACAGGCCCCACAGCCCAGTCCAGCCAACACCCGCCCAGGGACGCCCAGCCTGGGTGTGGTTGAAGCAGGCCGGCCACAGACCAGGGCTGGATGGACAAGGTCGCATTTGCCACCCCCAGCCACCAGCCGCCGCCTCCCTAGCCGTCTCAGTCGCCGTCCTCATCAATGGGAGCTGTGGGAGCCAGTGCCGCTGCCACCGGAATAAGTCTGAAGCAGTCCAAAACCCAGAGGAAAAGGTTGGGAGACCAAAAGAAATGGGTCCCAGAGCAAACAGTAGTAACACTCATCATAAATACACCAGCGAGCAGAAGATGGAAGGAGAATAAATAAAATGAGCAAGTTTTACCTTAACTCTTTAAACCATGTTTTAACCATGTTAAGGCATAGCTGTCATCACTCAGGCATTATAAATAGAAAATAAGAGCCTTGCTTCTTCCAAAGCCAGTTTGAGGCATAAACCCATTTTATGAGGAGTTAAATGAATCCAGAGGCCTTATCAGTTTGTTACAATAGTTCCAAGGCCAAAGCTTATATAGTATGTTGTCTTGTACTTTCCTTTGGGAGAACACCAAAGGCATTCATCAATACTCTCACTGTTAATTCCAAGTTAATTCACAGTTTCACCTTGGAGCCACAGCTGGAATGCTGGGAGGCCAGGAAGAGAAATGGGAGTAAAATACTAAGTCTTACTTCTTTTGGTTTTCTCATCACATTCCTAGCTCAGCAGATGGTAATTTGATTGGAGTCTACCTGTGGTAAATTAAATTGATTGGGCATGGTTTGGAAAGGCACACACCTCTTTATAGAAAGGTTCACTGCTGACAATGCATATTGTAACAGGGCAAGAGCCATGAAGTTGAAGTGATTACTTGCAGAACTCAGAAACAGGATTTTTGCAAAGCACAGATCTGGGGAAGGCAAAATAAAAATTTCTGCTGCACTGAAGGTTCTTAAGAGCACACTGAACACCATAATTCTCAAATGGAAGAAGTTGACACAACCAGGATTCTTCCAAGAGCTGGTCACCTGGTCAAACTGAGTAACCAGACAAGAAGGACCTTAGTAAGAGAAGTGACCAAGAACCAAATGGTCACTCTGATTGTGCTCCAGATATCCTGGGTGGAGACAGGGCAGAATCCAGTAGGACAATCATCACTGCAACTCTTCACCCATCTGGGCTTTATGCAGAATGGCTAGATGGAAGCCTCTCCTCATTGCAAAACACATAAAAACCTAGAGTTTGCAAAAAAGCACCTGAAGGATTCTCAGACTGCAAAGGACAAGATTCTCTAGTCTGATAAAACTAAGACTGAATTGTTTGGCTTCAATTTTAAACATTATGTCTGGTGGAAACCAGGCAGCACTCATCACCTGCCCAATATGATCTCAACAGTGAAGAATAGTAGCAGCATTTTTTCAGTAGAAGGGACTGGGAGACTGGTCAAGACTGAGGGAAAGCTGAATGAAGCCAAGTACATTTGCTTTTTTTCTAAATGTCCCCATGCTTTATCACTTCAAAGTACTATATAATTCCTTAGATTAATTTTCTGTTATTTTCTGTACTTTGCATTTGATCTTCAAATGATCTTCAGTTTAGTTCTAAAGGTAATTGTCCATATATATCCTACTGTCTTGCACCACTACTAAATTGGCTTATTCGCCATGCAATATGTCAATTGGGAAGGTGAATGAAAAAAGAGTGTAAAAATGCAAATGAAATGGGGAAAAAATGAAAATGAAACAGCAAAATGCTAATGCTTTGAAAAGTACTTATCTCCCTTACTCACAGGTGTCTATAAAAAGGAGAGGCACAGATGAAAGAGAATGTTAAATACTGTTAAAGAATTAGAGATCAAACAATAGAAAATGTAACTACAAAAATACCAATGCTTCATTGTTTTTATATCTTAATGAAGTTACATAAATATACAAACTTATAAATATATTTTCAAGAACACACAATAGATTTTCTTTAGAAATTGTTCATACTAAAACCTATTTTCTGTAACCAACAAATAGACATTCTGCTTTAATGTCTATTTGTTGATTACAAAAAATTAAGCATTCCAATGCAATGAATGTCTAAACACCCCCTTTACTTCTTTGTTCCTTAGCGTGTAAATAAAGGGATTCAACAAGGGAGTTACAACTGTGTTCAAAATGTTCACTAATTTGGTCATTTCTGAAGAAGTCCATTTAGAAGGCTTAACAAAGAGAAAAATAGTGGAACCATACCAAATAATGACAACAGCAAGATGGGAGGAACATGTAGAAAATGCTTTTTGCTGCCCTTTGGCTGAAGGAATACGGATGATGGTAGAGATGATATAAATATAGGAAAGTAGAGTTATCATACAGGATCCTAATATAACAATGATAGATATAACAAAAGCTGTAATTTCAACATCATAAGTACTGCTGCAGGCCAGAATTATCCAGGAATCAATGTTGCAATAGAAGTGATTAATCACATTGGGTCCACAGAAGATCAACCTTGAGATCAGAAAAGTTGGTATGGAAATAATGATGAATCCACAGAGCCAAGAGCTAGCTACTAGCATGCCAGACAAATGGAAGTTCATGATAGTGGTATAATGCAGTGGATAACATATGGCCAAATATCGGTCATAAGCCATGACAGATAACAGGAAGTATTCTGTGCAACCCAAGGCAAAAACAAAGTACATCTGCATAATGCATCCAATGAAAGATATAGTTCTATTCCATCCAAGAATGGTGGCAAGTGTTTTTGGTACACAGGCTGTTGTATACAAAATTTCAAGAAAAGAAAGATTGCAAAGGAAGAAGTACATGGGAGTATGGAGATGTTGATTTGTAGTTATGATGATGATAATGGCAACATTTCCTAAAATTGTTAGAGTGTACATGATAAGAAAAATTATAAAGACAAATATTTTTAGATAATGAGATCCAGGAAAGCCAAGAAGAATGAATTCCATTACCTTTGTTTGATTTTGTGCTCCTTCATTGGTCTTTTCCATTTATCCTCTATTTGTGTTTGCTGAAATTGGGGGAAAATGTTAATTGTATTCAGGCTTTTAATAGCTGAGACTTCTGAGATTCCTTTCAGCCTTATGATTCTATGTTATATTTTCCCTAAGTCTGATTTCACCTACATTAAAATATAATTATAAAATCCTTTAAAATAATAAACTCTTGACTTTGAATACTAGGATCACATTCAGCCTACCTCTATGATAGCTTCCTAAATATATTCTGAAGATACTTTTACTATCTGAAATAAAACTGTATCTAGGGCAAATTCTCCATTCTAAGATAATTTTTCTAGATATACTCTACCACAGTCTGATGTCCTCATTTTAGTCCTCAGTCACTAAATAACCAAACTAACAGACAAAAACTTTTTGCATACAAACAAATGTAGGTATGTGCTCTTGTGTGTTAATTTGTTGTACATATATCTATTAATATTGTTTTACAGTTTAGGTTGTTAGGCACTTTGAAAAATTTGTATCCACTACATTGTAGAATAAGTTTGAGACAAATAATAAATTATGACATATAGAATATTTTCCTGTTTTTAAATCTATACAATGTAGAGGGAATTGAGAAAAATGAAATAATACATATTGTGCTAATTCTAATATATTATTTTTATCTCTCCATTCAAACTGATCTTCAAAACAATAAAAAAAATTCAAATTTTCTTTAAGAATGTCTTCTGGTATTGTCTATTATTATTATTTGTATTAAAGTGTACCAAGTGTTAATATGTTTTGAAAAAGAAAGTATCATTGAACATGCAATTTTGAAATAACACATGTATATAAAATTGAAATTTTCTAAACTTGTATTCAGTGACCCAAAAACCAAAGATCCCTATAAAAGTATTTGCTACTTGGGTTATTAATCTGACATGTGCTTACGCTTCTACTTTGATAATTTGCAAATTCTATTCTGTCTAATAATTATTCATACTTATTTCTTTATAAAAAGAAATGGTGATATAATAGAGATAGCAAGATACAAATATATAAATAAACTTACACTTTTCCAATACAGCAAGTAGATTATTTTTTTCATGATTCCTAAGTCAAAGTCATATTTTTGTATATTGCAGTTTGCAACTAAAATCTAATTTGAATGAATAATATTTATGACATCATAATTTCAGGCTTTATTGAAATACCATATTCAAAGAATTCTACAGGGGTTTAAGATATTTTCATACATTTTATTTTGTTATCATTGGAAAGAATCCCAGAGGTTAAATATTTTCTTGCTCAATCTCCTCAATGGATTTATATTGCTATTTCCCCTGAGATCAGTAGAAGATGTTTCATAGAAACCGAAGAAAGCATCATAAGATTAAATAAGTCATATGAGACCTATTATTTTTTATTTAAAATTGGTGATTCATTTAATTTTGTACTTAATCATTATCTATATAAATTATTTTGACTGAGAGCCACACTTTGCCTTTGAGTTTTGTCTCCTGAGGGCACACTCTTCACAGTGTGAAGTTGACGTTAAATTTATAGTATCCAGTATCATACATCAAGGCTATTCACACTACTTCTAATAAATAATAAAACAAACAAATATTTATTTATTTAAATTTATATACCACCCCTCTCCCAAGAAAGGACTCGGGGCGGTGTACAACCATTTAGAACACCAACAATAAATTAAACAATTAAAAACAGATTAAAAGAGTTAAATGGGTGGTTGATTTAAAATTAAAATTATAAAATTTAAAAACCAATTTAAAACCCCAAATAATTAATGCTAGGCAAGACCAGCCTGTTGTAACAAATAGATTTTTAATGCGCATCGGAAGGTCTGCAGGTCCTGTATGATACACTTTGTCAGTGAAATAGTTTTTGATTTATGAACAAATCTGTTAGCAACTTTGGAAGTGACATTTTAAGTGCACCATACATCCAGTGGGAAGGTAATATCAATTTCAATTTCAATTTCAAATTTATTTGTCACATACACAGTCATACATGGTACGATATGCAGTGAAATGCTTACGCAACCG
>JAEANM010013300.1:0-14453 GCA_017656035.1 Myanophis thanlyinensis | reverse complement strand
AACTCCCAGAATTCCTCCGCCAGCGCATGCTGGCGGAGGAATTCTGGAAGTTGAAGTCCACAAGCCGTAAAGTTGCCAAGGTTGGAGACCCCTGGTTTACTGCATCAAAACATTTTTATTATTAGTATTAGTAGTATTATATTTTTACCCTGCTTTTGATTAGCTTAAATAAGAAAAACTTTATCATATGCATTAATGTATAGTTATTAGCTAAATGACTAGTCTAGAGTCACTAGAGGAGATTCTAGGCTGTGTACAGCAAAATATAACAATATATGAAAGAAGCATATTTACAGACCACTCACATCCTGGACATAAACTGTTTCAACTCCTACCCTCAAAACGATGCTACAGAGCACTGCACACCAGAACAATTAGATACAGTAACAGTTTTTTCCCTAACGCCATCGCTCTGCTAAACAAATAATTCCCACAATACTGTCAAACTATTTACTAAGTGTTGTGGCCCAACAGCGGCTGGCTGAGCTGTTGGTGGAAACTGACAGTGATGAACACTATGGGACTGCCCTGGAGGCTGAGGAAGATTCCTGGGGGTGTTCATAGTCAGAGTGGGGACTAGAGAAGCCTGTTGGCCACCAGGTGGCACCTGAGTCAGGGACCAATGAGGAAGAACAGAGGGAGGCTGTCCATGACGTGCCTATGCGTAGGGCTGCAAGGAGGAGGAAGCAGCTTCAGAAGCTGGGTCAGAGAAGAAAATAGAATACAGGTGGCTAATGATTGACCCCTCCTGGAGAGCTTATAAGTGGAGTGAAGGGAGGGGAATTTTGCAGGAAACAACAGTTTACTAATTTAGCTGTGTGGAAGGCTTTTGGAAAATCTGTGAGTTGCTATCAAGCCTTGTTTTAATTGAGATAGCATTCTGGGCTCTCAGCCAGGGAGTTGTTTATCTCTGCATTAGTTGTGGCATACAACCAGGTATGCTTTTGTGTGTTATTAAGACCCGAAACAGAACACTAAGACTGCATTACTATTATTCCTCTCATCCTTCCTATCACCTATCTCCTCCCACTTATAACTATAACTCTGTTGCTTATATCCTTATGATTTACATTGATTATTGTTTCCTAATATGATTTGATTGCTTATTTGTACCCTGACTATCATCAAGTGTTGTATCTTATGATTCCTGATGAATGTACCTTTCTTTTTATGTACTGAAAGCATATGCACCAAAGAGAAATTCCTTGTGTGTCCAATCACATTTGGCCAATAAAGAAAGAAGAAAGAAAAGAAAGATATCATAATAATCATCATATTAAAAGTTTTTTAAATCATATAAACACACAAGAAATTAAATCAGCAAGGGTGCCACTTCAAGATCTCACCAATCCCTAAACCCCCAGACCCCAGGTCCTGAGGGATTTCCAGAAAACAAATAGGGATGGAGATGACCTCATATTTAGTACAGGTAGTTCTCGACTTACAATTGAGCCCAAAATTTCTGTTGCTAAGCGAAACATTTGTTAAGTGAATTATACCCCATTTTACGACCTTTCTGGTCAGTTGTTAAATGAATCCACCCAGTTGTTAACTTAGTGACACAGTTGTTAAGTGAATCTGGCTTCCCCATTGACTTTGTTTATCAGAAGGTCACAAAAATGTAATATGATGTTGGGACACTGCAACCATCATAAATATGAATCAGTTGCCAAGCATCCTAATTTTGATCACATGACCATGGGGGATACTGCAATAATTGTTAAGTGTGAAAAACAGTTGTAAGTCACTTTTTTCAATGCTTTGAACAGTCATTAAATGCACTATTGTATTGTTCAGTGTATTGCAATACACTGAATCTGAATCATCTCAACCATTATTAACATTACAAACACAGGTTTTCTTAAAAAGTTTTGTAAGATCCATCCTTACCGCTATCATATCCACCCATTCTCGTACATTAAGAAAGCTTTTTTCACAGGTAACATCATACAGTAGAAGCACTCCATCTGCTCTTCTAAAGTAAGACTTAGCAATACTTCGGAACCTTAAAAAAAAAGTTAACATTTGCTGTAGTTCTTCTATTCCGCTTTTTTTCCCTTAGTCTGTAGAGAAGGTTAAATCCAGTAGATTAAAGTCAAACATCTGATCCATAAGGATGGCAGCGAAGAAATTAAGATGGTAATGGCTACATTACATACCCTTTAAGTTGGTACCAGTAATATAGTGGCAATTTTAGGATTAGTTTGAATTTTAAAGAACCAGTGCTTCAAGTGTCCAATGGGCCATTACTATTTAAGACCAGGTATAAATACCAGGTGTCCTGTAATTGTTCCAGAGTAAAAAACCTTACCATTGTCTGGACCTAGTAGAAGCTGAAATTCAAATTACACTTTGTTCAATCTTAGAGCATTTTCTATGGCATTCTAGCACAATTTTCCTTAACCTGGCATTCTCCAAAATGTACTAGGTTTTCTGGCAATCTTAGGAAGAGTCTCATATCACTAACTAACAGGATAACATCCAGATATAATTTTCTAATACTGACCTTTTATTTTTATTTCAAACAAAATCAGATAAATTTCACTAACCTCTCTTGGCCAGCAGTATCCCAAAGCTGTAGCACCGTAGGTTCTCCATCAACAATGAGTCTCTTCATTTGAAAGTCAACCCCTTAAAATAAACAACATCCTTTAATGCACTGCATTGCCATCCTTTAATTCAGTGAAGGTTAAGAATATGGAATTTATCTATAGGATTAAACCTAAAAAATATAATCAGAGTTAAATAAGTGAGCATTACTGAGAACTCTGGGACAAGAATGGGAGCTCACCCCATCGCACAGTGCTTGGATCTTGAACTGTCAACCTTCCGGTTGACAAACCCAGCATCTAGGATGACAAAAAGATATAATAAAGTAGAAAACTGTGCTGCACCATCTGGCTATTACTGTTTGCCCCTTTGTTTCCCTTTAACGTCAACAGAAATTTTGAGATAAGTCAGGACAAAGCCACATATAATGTCTTAAGATCCCTGGAAAAAGTTGAATGCAGAGGCGACTGAAAGTATTATAATCAAAAGATGGTAGCTATATTTTTATATTTTAATCTTCAAAGCTCATCTATTAGCTCAGGAAGTTATGGGTGCCCTAGACAAATATAAATATAAAATATTTAAAAACATACCCAGGGTTGCACTAGTATTCCCTCGAAATTCATTTTTGCAAAGCCTCATAAGAAAGCTAGATTTTCCAACAGCTGCATCCCCGGCAAGAACTATCTTGTAGGCCTTCTCTGAGCTTGGATATTTGGAGTTGCTGTGTGTAGAATCAACCTAATACAGCAAAACATGTACCATACTGACAACATTAAAATAATACTAAGCTTTGATTCAGCAATCTTATTTTTCAAACACGTATCAGGCTGTCAGTGCTAAGCCTGGAACATTGAAGCAACAAATAGCATGTGTATATATATACATACATACACCTGCTTAATTGGTTATGGCGATAATTCTAGATATGATTATCTTCATCACTGGAGACTAGCATAATGAAAATATTTTATCAGACATCATTGGGATGGGAGTGAAAATGAGAACATAACTATTGTAATGTCAGTATTGCAATGCTTTCTATAAATATTCAGTACAATTCAAAATATTGAAAACTACGCAGCTTCCCACTTAACTAAAGTTATCAAAGAACTGAAGGATGCAGGGCCTTCCTTGCCAATCAAAATCTTTTAAAAAATGACAGTGTGACAGACATAAAAAGTGGTAGTGTGACAGAAATTAACAGGTTAGAAAAATTAGATTTTTTTTTCTTTCAGGAAATTCACTAGGGCTATGAACATTTGAACATTACTTAAGAAAAGTTCTTTTAAAAACCCATGCTAATGCAACTGCTCTACTTATTAAAGCAGCTATCACATTGTGTGATATGTGGCTGCTTTAATAAATTACACCATGTCATTAAAACAAAGAAACTCTGAAAAAATATGTCTTACTGAAAGAGATGTTAAGCTTGTACAAGTTCAAAAGTATACTTCCTAATCATTTATAAAAGATACAGTGCCCCAATCCAATTACCTTGATTTAGTAATAATGTAAAAAATATGAAATTTACTACCAGAAAAAAGGAGTGACGTTAAAAGGAATGACTTTAAAAGGAGTCACTCATAAAAAATGCGGCTTTCTATAGTTGATAGTCCTGAAGGCCAATGATCTGATGTATTTGTATCTTTTTTATATGAAGGGTCATCTGATGGCTGAAGTTGATGGAGTTAGCAGAGATGGTTAAACCGACTGCTTTGATTAAAGACAAAAATACTTTTGTTTCTGCTTGGAAGCCGCTTCTGGACTTAGTGCTCAAAGTGGAAAAAAAATGAAACTTTGGGTTTTGTTATAGAAATGGCTAGTTTATATTATTATGTAAAAATAAAAAGTTGAGGTTTGATCATATTATTTCATTCTACGGCACTAAAGGAAGTCAGAAATCAACACTTTTTTTCTTTTTCCCCTTTTTCTCACATTTTTCTCGTCCCTTTCCCCTCTCTTATCTTTCTTACTATTTTCTTTTGAATTTCTGTATTTTTTTATTGTATTAATACATAAATTAATAAAAAACGATCCTTTGGAACAAAAAGGATCGTCTGGGTGGCTATCAGTAATGAAACAATGGAATAAATAAGCTTTCCCAGTATGGTTCCTTTTACATTTGTTTTGGCCAAGAACACAAATGAGGCAGTTAGCAAATATGGGGATTCCCAGACTGAAGATGAGCCTTATGCAAACATATCACAAACTCTTAAAGTCACCAAACAGCATACAAAATACCCCTTAATTCAAAAGGGTGAGAGCAAGAAGCCAGAATCTAAAGCCTTGAGAAAATACAAAACTCCCTGAGATCTTTGCACTGCAATGAGCAATCGACTGTTACATGTGATGCTTTGTTCTCATCTGCAGTAAATTCTCTAATCTAGCCAAGCTGTGTTTGCAAGTTTTCTGCCAAGTCAAACTGAGAAACTGAACTAAGGATTAAGTGTCTGGAGAGCTATAATTTACTGTTGAGCTCAGGGATGAAGTCTGAGCAAGTTTGTCAGAACTCTGAGAGAGAGAGATTCCCTATTCCTCCAACAGGAACAGCAGGCAGGGAAGATTTGTCTAGGGGACCTCTGACAGATTTTGAAGTAGTTTATGCCTTTATGTCTGGTGATTTCTGGATTTACTGATTAAAAATGAGATTTTTCCAGGAAAAACAGAACCCAGATAGGCAATTTATAAAAGTGGAGAAGGTGACTATTGTAACTATTACTGCTGCAAAGAAGATAAGAAGTCACTTCTTTAGATACCTTTTCTTGTTTGTCTTTTGCAGTTCCTCACTTTTTATTTTATTTTTTGTTTTTCTATTTTTTCTGTTTAAGTTACTAGCTTTTTTAATCCTGTGTAAAATTTTCTTTCAGTAAACATGATGTTAGAAAGTGTTATAATGGATTATAAAAATGTCGTATATTAGCTTAACATGCCTTATAATCACTGGAAGACTTGTTTTGTTTGGCTTAAGTTTCTAAGTTTAAGTTATAAAGGACCTTCAAAGATAAAATTTCTGGAAACTCAATTACATAACAACAAGACAAGATGTTGGCACACCCTTTCTGAACATTTCATTGAGTTTTGTAAATAATAATCTGGTAGCTAATAAAATCAGTGAAGCTTGCATCTGAATAGCATCCATAGTACCGGATGCTTATGCTAAGCCAAGCTTGTTTGGTTCTGACAACGTATTGTACTATGAACCTATTTACAGCTTTTTATTCAATAAAATATGCCTTAGGATAACGTGTCATCAAAAGAATAACATGATTAATTCTTCACTGCAAAAAAAGCCTCAGATTTCCATCAGTTGCTCCTTCAGGCCATATGGAAAATACCTTTTGACAGTAGAAAGAAATGGCACATGGGAAGGGAAAGAAGAATCCAAATTTAAAAGTGTCAAGGATACACTGAATAAATGATATTTTGGTTGTTCTAAAGGGTGCCCTTTCAATCTCAGCCATTGTGGTTTTAAAGTAAACATGGCACTCTATAGTTGATACCTGTGGAGAGAATGCAGGGATGTGTTTCCTTGCTGAAGCTCCAGAATTGCTTCGACTGACTGATTGGTTGGGCTTCCAATACAATACTGTATTTACATCATCATGTAATACCTCTTCATCTCGTATGTCTGGGACCTGCAGAAAACAAGAAGTGTGACTAATCTGCCTTGGAAAAGACTATTGTTAATGAAAGGGTGGGAGGGGGACAGAGAGAGATCAATCTATTGCCATAATCCAAATTGACTCTCAGTTGATACATCTCGTACAAGGGTGGTTTTTTTTTTCGTTGCATGAGTAGCATATACAGATTCCCCTTGGAGAATGGGAGTATATTCTTCCACTATTCCATTCCATCTATTAAAATTCTAGACAGTCTCTTTCCTGTAGAGAAAGATGGATTTTTTTTTTTACTATTTAATTCTACAGGATGGCATTCAATGAATAAATAAGCAAGCATGCACTCTTCCCCCAAAACTCCTTGAAAAGTAACCACAGAAATAATGTGGTCAATTAACCACATTAAACTTTAAACCTGCAATTCCTTTATGTATTTAAACAGACATATTTCCATCTCTATATGAGGTTCTAGTTCACTCTCTGACGAGCAGGAGGTGATTCTGTTTTTAAACACCAATCTGAACATTTTAAAACGTATGGTTAACACAATCCGCAGCTTACGTCTGTGTCAGAAGCATCACCCGGGAAGCTTTCCTGCAGACACTCTGTTCTCTGAGATGTTCTTGGATGCTTGGATTCCACTTCTGAATCATATTCATTGGAATCTCTTAACGTAGACAACCCGCTATCAAAGCAGCTTTCAGGCAAGCTGTCAACTTCACAGTTTATCCTCTGCATTGGATCACAAAGTGCGAGGGAGTCATACTCTTCATCCACGTAGGATGAATGAGACAGCCTGATTGGGACAGAAGGAGAAATAACTTTTGGAAAGGCAATGCAAAGAGTAAGGTTCAAACCCACCATCAGCCACGAAAACGTAGCCTTTGTGGCAGTCACTCTTTCAACCGAGCCTCCTATCTCACAGGGATTCCTGCTATGGAACGAATTTGAGGAAGGCATTTCGCCAATTATATTTCACATGGGGAAATAAATATACAGAGGATATGAATAATTGTACTGTTAGGTTAAGTCAGGGAGAGCAGACCTACATACTAATGTTAAAATAGAAGTTATAACTAAGACATATGCAAGTGTTGTTATCATGTTCCATTACACTAGAATAGCCTGAATAATTTCAAAGACTAATTGTGGTTAAACATCTATTGAGCTACAGGGCTAAAACTTTAAAATAAAATGCAATAGTAAAGCACTTAAGGTCTAGTTTATTTTTTATATGCTTATTTTATTAAACTTTGTATAACCCAATTTCTCAGCATTCAAGTTTAAGAAATGGTATTTAAGAAAACAAATGTTCAAAGTCCTTCAAATTTTGTAGTTAACATTGAATAGCATTAACATTAATTATAACATTGAACATCTCTTAAAGCTTTTTTTTTTCCAAAAAAACATGCTAGAGAAACTCTGTTCTAAGAGAAAATGTGTATTTCTTGAAGCTGTCTACTTAACAGGTGATATACATAATACCAAGCCTTACATTTACAAAATTATTCCAGAGTCTAAATGCTAGATTCCCATTCAAAAATTTTAAGAATGAAAAATATTAACTTTAATTCATGACAACCTGTCAGAGACTAAATCCAATACAGCTGTTCCCAACAATCATGTCCCTTGTTAGATGATCATTTGATTCCACTAGAGAGCAGCATAGGGTAGGCAACCAATGCTGTATATTAAAGTTACCATAAACATTATGTGATACATATAGCAGGGTGTCCAACCTTGGCAACTTTAAGACTCATGGACATGCTGGCTGGAGAATCTGAAGGTTGCCAAGGCTGGACACCTCCGCACTATAGGAAACCACAGATTGCCAGGAGTATCTACTTGCTTCTAGTTTCCATCTTGAGTACACAACCTACTCCTACTGTATCATCTATAGCTAGGTTTTATATCACATTTGTTCTTGACAGAGACACTCGACTGATGGAATTAAACTATGCATTCCAAAGACTAAATTACCCATTCAACAAGATCACAGATAAATCTACAGATCCAGATTGATTCCCAAAAAAATCTACTAAAAAACGGACAAGACACCATTGGTTGTCACCGCTCAAATACTTTTTCTCTCCAATCTCACCCTAATTTAAATCCTACATCTATCTAGTTATTCTACTGCACTGCCTGTTGGTATAAAAAAGTGCTACCAGATTCTTTTTGGATACCTCAGACTAACATCACTCTGCCCTTCAACTTCTACTAACTGTAATCATTTTACAAAAGATGAATGATACCAATTGGCTCTTATCTGTGTGGTCCAGAATAAGGAAGAAAGAGACTATTGGCTAATCCAAAATAGCTTTCCAGACCTAAAGCAGGTTGTTGAGATAGAGAAAGGAACCACCAGAGATGAATGGAGATGTCATGTATTCATATCAATCCATGTACTGAAAATAAGAACTGTAGACTCAAAATTTGCTCAGGGACACCCCACTGTTTAATCATGCATAGCCACAATGAAAACAAGCTTTTATCAAGTGAGAATAATTAATTGGTTGAACGCCTTGCTCCGAAGTTGTGTGTGTTCCACCGCTGGAGGTTTTGAAGAAGAGACCTGGGCAGCCATTTTGTTCAATATGGACACTTAACCAGGAACTACAAGCACACTCAGGACCACAACAAGAACCATGTCTGCATCCAACTCCCACCTTCCCAACTACCCTTAACTATTTTTCTAACCCCCACTCTCCCTTCCTATCTAACTTACCCGCGGTTGCGTAAACATTTCACTGCATATCGTACCATGTATGACTGTGTATGTGACCAATAAATTTAAAATTGAAATTATAGGATCTCCTGCCATGGGCAGGTGATTGGATTATAAGACCTACAAGGTCCCTTCCAACCCTATTATTCTATGTTCATTATTTCAACCCTATCTTGGGTTGTCAGAGATTGAACCTAAGAATGAACCCAACCTTACCATGAAGCTCTAGAAAAAGAAATGAATTGGAAAGGCAGAAAACTGCCTGACTTTGTCTTCAGATTGCTTAACACACATATATATATCCAGTTTTTCAAACTGTATCATTTTGAAGACATAATCAATTCTACCTGTCATATTGTGGATTTTGCGGAGAATGGCCACGACCACATTTGGGACTGCTTCTGGACACTGTGTTTCCAGGGGAAATATTTGTTAGACGCTGAAAAATAGACGCACAGATTAGAAAGTTTTCAGATAACCTGGAAAAAGTTGGTTTAAGATAATCTCGTTATCTACCCAAACGTTTTTTTCTTTCTTACAGGTATTTCAATTTTGGAAAATTCAAAACATATTCAATCATTATGTACCTAATTGGGGAGATGGGGAGAGAGGTAAATGAAGCATCCCCTTAGTATAATGATTTCCCCAAAATAATTTGTCTTTTAAAATTTAAAAATAATTCTATATGTGCATGCTACCTACTTTAATAATAGAAAAAAATACAAAATTATAAAATAAATAAGCAATATTAGATTTAATAACCAAAACTTTTTCTCAAGATACAATTCTAAATAATTCAGTGATTTTTTTTTCTAAATAAACAATGAGTTATCCTATCAAAGTATGTACATTTATGCCTCATTAAATACACACAGCTTATTTCCAGGTTAAAAAGCATAGGTTTGTTTTGAAAGAAATTCAGAAGATTTATTATATTTTGATGACTCCAATTTAGGTGTTTTATTGAGATGCCCCTAAGAAAAAAGCAATCTACTAATTAACATAAAACTAATTACATGTTGAATATGCAATGTTCAAACCTACCAGTGATCTGTTGTATACACTCCAACTATTCTCTAATGTACTTCTTAAACCATCATTAGTGTCATGTAGTTTCCTGTTAGCTGACCTAAAATCAAGACAGAGAAGGAAAAAATGCCTTACAAGAAGTCAATCTTAGCAATTGCAATTTAAGTTGGTGTTAAGAAATTCAACAAAAATATGAGAATGAAAGGGGTTCCATGTGCCTTTCATAAAGGTTAAGAAAATGGCAGAATGGTTCAATAAATAGTTTGGTAAACGCCTGTCTGCCTACGTTTGCATCTTAGTTATTCAATGTGTACATCTTTATGCGTGTATCTCTGAGGTGAAATTCAGCCAGTTCGATTGGTTCGGTTGGTAACAATTATAAGCAGTTCAGAGAACCGATTATTAGAAGAAATCTCCTTTTGTTTTTTCCCCACTTTGCAGGGTTAATCCTGTAAATAAGGCAGTTGTTTCTAGCCTAATCTTTAAGTACTCACAGAAACGGCTTCTCCCCTTATTACATTGTAACTTTGGTGAAGTTGTAATGGTAAAGGCAATTCTGTGCTTGGTGATGTTTAATCCTGTGGCCACGCCCACAGAACTGGTAGTAAAATATATTGAATTTCACCACTGGTGTATCTCCTATGTGTATATCTTTTATTGTGCATCTTTTATGTGTGTATCTCCTATATGTATATCTTTGAGTCAGTTTTGACTCCTGGCAACTGCTTGGACAAGTCTCTGTAGTTTTCTTGGCAAAATTTTGAAAGCAGTTTGCCATTGCATGCTTCATAGGGCTGAGAGAGAGAGGCCCAAGAACACACAGCTGGCTTTTTACCTAAAGTGGGGCTAGAACTCACACACTTTCGGTTTCTAATTGATACATTAACCACTACACCAAAACGGCTCTCTTTCAGTGTTAATACATCCCTATTACAATCCTATAATGGTTATCATCTGTATGAGTACCACTAACCCCAAAACAGGAAAAAAATAATTGCTCCTATAATTACAAAGATGTTTGCTAATTTGAGAAGAGCCAAAGAACTGCTGGTTTTTCATTCCCTACTCCACTGCCTTTTTGCCAATCAAAGTTCACAAGGCCCCAATCCTAATTAACAGGAAGAGAAATCAAAGTTCTGTGTATACATGATAAGGCACTAAAAAAAAGAGGAAATTTTTCATTTTAAATACCATCGACCCCCTTCGCATCATCCTCCCTGATTCTGAACTCTATGTATCTTAGATTGCAACCTTTCATCATTCTCAGATAGTTTGACATGTGATGGAAATTGCAATTCAGATCTAGAAGGCATCAGGTCAGGAAAGAATGGCATAATTATCAAAGCAATTATTTAAAATGCATATGGTAGTGAAACAATTTAGTGAAAGCTCTGAGTCGGAGCAGTCTGCTGCAACTAAGTTTTGCTTTTTGTCTGTAAGTAAGCCTCAACTTGTATAAAGTTAAAGAACTTTGAAGCAACAGAATTGTATTTCTGATGAAGGTGGGGAGCCCACTTTTTAGCCTTCTCCCATGTTTAAAACCAAATACTTCAAAATCCAAAAGATATCACAGCAAAGTGATCAAGAAAAAACTTTGAAAAGAGCAAAAACCCTTTCAGAATGCTTCCATCAAATTCAGCATACAGGAAGAAGAAACCAAAAAAAATGGCATTTGTTTCTAAAATAAATATTAGGCCTCTGCAATGCTCAAGATTTAAATGTTGAGGAATGTTTTGGAATGTGTGGGGACGTTATGCACCTGCCTCAGTAAAGCAGCTTTATCCAAGATTGCACAGTTGCAGACGTCTTCCCACAGTCTCTATGCAGTAAGAAAATAACGTGGGTGCTTTAATGAGTCACAAACAGGCTGACTTAACAATGCAAAGCACTTCTTCAAAAGAATACACAGCTGCAGTAACATCCAGTGCTTGTATGGCACCACAAGGACCATAGAGTAAGGTCCAAGTATGTTACTCCAGAGGGGTTATTTCAAAGCTTATGTGGAGAAGACTAATTCTAGGTAGCCACCTTGGCAGTCACTTGGACCAAAGCCTCCAATGATTACCTTAGTTCTCAGGCAGAATTATTCAATTTGAACTTATCTATTTTACTGCAGATCAGTTCAATTCTTCAGTTCATTTTACCCCAAGAACATTCAACCAAGTACCATATTAGTAATTAAAGAAGCATGAGATATTACATTATTATACTGTATTTTCAGGTACTTTGAACAAATGTCTTAATGTAATATTAAAAAGTTACATGTATAATAACCACTCTTTTAATTGTTTAGTTTTATAGCTTTAATATGGTTTTATGTGTTGTTTTAAATTTTGATTGAAACTTGCCCAACACTAATTAGAAGATGGGCAGCTAAATAAATGTTTTAAATGAATATGTCCTTCTGGAAAGGAACATACAAATAAATAAATACAATATAGCAGACTATGGCTCATTTAGAATTCAGTGACCTAAAAATCTGTAAGATTATAGATTTTGGTCGGGAGAGGTATAAAAATTAAAAATAAATAAAAATGATTACATTTTATTTCTGAAGAAAGGAATGTTTCCAGAGATCTTACCAGTTTCCTATAATATCAAATTCAGCTTAATACTGTGACTATGTTTTATCTACCAGACAGGCTGATTAAAATATAGATTAGGGAACTAGAGACACCTTTCGTAAAAAAAAAAAAAATAGAAAGCTGCTCTTTCACAGAAAAAAAGAGAGCTGTTCTTTTCCCCATTAGAGCTCCTAGCTTCTGCATATCAAAATTTATAAATGAAAACATTTTAAAAACAGAATTATTTAGCAGCTTACTGTAATACTGCTATCTGCCTCTCCAAGCTATCTCTGTCTTCAGTGTATTCTCTGATCATGTCTAGATCTCTGCAAAGAGAATAGTTTAGGGGAAATTAATTTGATTTTTTACCAACAACAACTTACTATGTATCTCTAGAGATTCCCTTACCTTTCTGAATTCAAACTTTGATCTGCAATATCACTTTTTAAAGCATCTAATTCACTCTGCAGGAAAGCTATATTTGTCTGTGCTTCCATAAGATCTTTTTTAAGTTTCTGGTTTTCCTAAAAACAGAAATTTAAAAAAATGAAACATTCAAAAATAGTAATTCTTGTAATAATGATTCATGAAATTAAACAATTTTTAGGATTATTTGAATGGCTACCTTGATAAATTATTTCACCAACCTGTGACCTACCTGAACAGCCATCAGTTTAGAATAAAGGTATTAACTATTTCTGAATTGGTTTTCCATTTGTACCCAACCTCTTTTCCCCCAAAATCTGTTTGTAGCTCTTCACAACTTCCTAGAATAGATATTTGTGGTATGCACAAGGCCACAGAACTATAAAAATTCCATCTCATTCTTCCACCAGTAGAAAAACATGGCTGCATTTTATTGTTACACACACCACCTACACACTAACTAGCTATTAATATATGCAACACATCATATACCCAGAAAAATTGTGGGGTTTTTTTTTCTCTCTCTCTAAAATTCTATTTGTTCATTTGAACTCCGACAGTTCAAGAAAATGTGAAATTTCACCAAGCCAGAAGAGGCAATAAAAATAACATTTATGTTGAGACTGATAGGCTAAATGAGGAAACTTTAAGAAAGTCATACCAAGGTCAGATCATGTATCCTTCTTTTTAATACCACTAAATCTTCTTTGTGATTAATATGTTTAGATTGTTCCTCAAGCTGTAAACAATAAAAAAATGTTAATGGTTAGAAGAAAATTTCTCTGACAGCCTCACTACAGTGCAAAGGAAATCAAACCTTTCACAAAAATGCTCAAGAACTCAACTGGTTTCTGTATAAGTTATTGGAGGGCAGCTTTTACAACTAGTTTTATTAATTTAAAAACTAAATTTGAAACAGTACTACACTATTAAACTAGTCATTAACTTCCTGAATTATCATCAATACAAATAACTTATGGTGTGTAGCAATGAATAACTGAAGAACAAAGAACTATTGCATAATGATAACTGAAAAATTAAAAGAATAACTGGAAAGCTAAGAATTAACTAATCTTCAATTCACAGAAAGATTACCCAAACCGTCAATAAAAGGAATCCCTGCTCATTTAAGGCTATAAGACAGATCCTTACTTTCAAGCTAACCAAAGTCTATTTAGATTTAACAGATGCTTTGATAATTCAAAAACATAATTGTCAAACACTGTTGTTATTATTAGGGAAGTGAGTAACCAAAAGGCATGTGACTGGAGAAAGGCTCACTTATGTCAACATATTCTTATTTGTGGTTATTCAGACTAAGAATTGTGGACAGAAACCCAAGACTTCAATGAGCAGATTTGCTCCCAAATGTGACAGAGCTAGCCTCCCTTTTTTTAAAATAACTCCCATTTTTGGCGCTGGGAGCGCCAAGAACAACAATGGCGGCCTTGGTGGTTTAGTCCACCTGGCTTCCCCCGAGTGGGGGTGATGGAGATGGGGGAGCACCCGGAGCGATGGTGGCAGCAGCAGCAGTGC